>JAVYIG010007324.1:0-103767 GCA_035222895.1 Strongylocentrotus droebachiensis
GGTACCGTGGAGTATAGCGGTTCATTTACTTGACTCTCAATCCAAGGATTGAGGGTTCGAATCCTAGCTCTGCCTCTCTCATTTTCTGTCTTTTCCTTTCAACACGATCGGAAAGAATTTCGGAAAGTCGATGTAAAGTAATTTCAGTAACCTTGTCCGTTACCTTTTGCAATGTTGAAACATGACAATGACATTCTACGCGATCTAAACATGTTTTCTATGGGACATGCAATCTCCGCAATCTTGATTTTTTTGTTCTTTTTTCTTTTCCTTTTCTTACCCCGTTCGACGGAAGGGGGCACATGCCCTCCGATTTTTCGTTAATGAATTCTTTGTCTCCATGCTTTCATTCAACCATTCAGTTGCAGCGGTCGTCACACCAGTGGTGGTGATGATGCAGAAGTCGGAGGCCGAGACTAGTGGGGTGAACGACCCTTACCTGTCCGCTGGACAAGGAGCTGCTCTTAGAGGTGAGATTGAAAAAAGAGATGATTATAGGCTCTTTTAGACCTACGAGCCCCCACCCTAATGAAATCAAATATGATTCACTTTTATACCCAAAGGAAAACAACCCCTTAAAATGTGCCCCCGGCATCAATCATAAACCCCAAAAGGCACAGTACCCTTTTATTATAACCTTCTTCTCAGCTATAGTTTTAGAAGACAAAACATTTGATAATGTGATAATTTATTGGATATATTTGATTTTTTTTGTCATGCTTGTCCGACAGTTGGGAGACTTAGCACCCCTCTCCCAAAAATATTAAATTGGTTTTAAAGCACTAATGTTCCGATCCTGGATCTGTCAACTGCAACCTTTAAAATTTCAATTAAACCTAATTTGTCTAAACAATGCATGAATAGGAAAATGTCATACGTATAAATCGCAGATATTACATGACCATATACTGGTAAACTAAACCCCGAGATATCAGTAAAGCTTATCATTGGTTCATGGTCATATACCCAATGTTTTCCCCTTGATTACCTTCGATCTAACCAACCCTTGAAACAAATCAGCAGCTTCTGAATCACCTAATAAGCGTTCTATATCATCGAAAATATGTGTTTGTCAGCTCAATGATTGCAGAGATTAGAGAAAAGTCTAGTGAACGCATTTGACAAAATGGCGTAGCGTGTGTCAATACCGGGGGAGGGGGCTCTGCATTAACGTTCCTGTTGTTGTTGTCCTTCTGCAATTTTACCTCGGTGTCTGCCCCCTCTCTCTTTCTCCTTTCTCTCTCTCTCTCCACTCCCTCTCTTTTGTATTTTGTTTTCTTCTTCTTTGCCGTGCGATGGAGGAGGAGACATCGCAATCTCTTCCTCTCTCTCTTACTCTCTCTTTCTTTTCTTTCTCTATCTAATTATCTCCTCTAACTCTCCCTTTCTAATCCGTGGTTCATGGTCATATACCCCACGTTTTCCCCTTGATTACCTTCGATATAACCAACCCTTGAAACAAATCAGCAAATTTAACTCTTCCTTTCTTTCTTTCTTTCTTTCTTTCTTTCTTTCTTTATCCTTCGCTTACCCCTCTTTCTCTCTCCCTCTCTCTCTCTCTCTCTCTCTCACGCTAAGTTATCGTTCAGGAATGTCATTTTAATTGAGGGCACTTGCCCCTATGCCCCCTGTAGCTACGTCACTGCATGTAACCCCTCTCTTTCATCGCGATGCTATGGATAAGGTCTGTTTTCTCGAAAATTTCCTTGAAGTCACCTGATGAAATGCAATATAACGGTGATAAGGTCCCGTGGACGTCATTGGGCAGGAACGGTTTTTGCGTGTGGAGGGAAACGAGAGGGCATGTTTCGAATCGAGAGGGGAAAAAGATTTTAGATAGCGATAAATTGTATTTTGAGCTACCCTCGATTCGGCTGGAAAACGTTTTCACGTGTGATAAGCCGTGTACTATTATTTGCGTATCAGACTCGTACGTACCCCATTGCCCCCCCCCCCCCCCGAAAAACAAAATCGTTAACAAGTTATGAGAGAGAGAGAGAGAGAGAGAGAGAGAGAGAGAGAGAGAGAGAGGGAGAGAGAGAGAGAATGAAGGAAACACACCGAAAAAGAGAATGTTAGAAGAATATGACGCGAACTACAAAATATCTGTTACGGTCGTTGCCCCCCCCCCCCCCCCCGATACGGCTGTACCAATGGTACACAACTGTACACTATCATAGTCTATATTCATTCTGAGAGCTTTGACAAATCAATTCGAAGTCTCTGGGATACCAGCAGTGACCACGTCCAGCCAATAAAAACAAACACCGGAAAATATAATGTATTGTTTTCAATTTTTTTTATAATATTGGTAAGATTTGAGGATCATCATGTTCGTTTACGGAAAGCATTTACTAAAAAAAGGATATGAAATATGAGTAAATGAATAATTGAATACATATGAATAGTAAATGTTAAATGAATGAATAAACGATTATGTAAATAATAAATAATAAATAAATTGAATAAATAAACAAATAAAGAATGAAATTAACAATAAGGAAATCGCTATTAACACTTTATAATATGAAGAATATATGTTACTGCTCAAAACTCTCACAAGTTTTTCAAGAAAATTATCTCAAGATGTATTTATCTAGAATTCAACCATCTTTTATTACCATTTTAGAACGTATCTTTCATCACTAACAACTCTACCTTTTAAACGAAGAAACAAATTCATTCATTCTCAGTTAAGGTGCACTGAGTTGTGTCTTTTATGTCTAATCTAAAAACCCGAGTGGTCCACGCTGTTTCGTAGACGTTTTGAGCCGTCAGCTTCTTATAAGATGCTTTTTATAGATGCTAAACAAAACTCGGATGACGACAAAAGGAAATATGTGATTATATGACACAGCAGGTTTGACATTTAAACCATCAATGGTTGGCGAAAAACACAAAACAATGAGGTCGACATTTCAGCTATAAAAGCAAGTGAAATAAACTACGTCAAGACATTTCATGTAATCTCAGTTTTATCCACAATTCAATGGCTGCAGCCCGAGAGACCGATAGCCCACGAGACCGACATCTTAATATATTATGTATTTATATGTTTTGTCGGTCTTGTTGGTTGTCGGTCTCGTGGGCTGACGGTCCTTTGAGACCGACTTATGGATTCAATCGGTCTCCGAATCAAACATGTGGGTTCAGTTTTTATGGCCGTCTCTTAACTTACCGTAAAATAGAAATGCAAAATTAATGACATAGGAAACTTTTTGAGTTTCAAAGCAGGCCGCTAGTCCATGCTTAAATATTTCCAGTCAAAATGATTACACCACTCGACTTTTTCAACTCTACGACCTATTGATCTCTAGTGTCATAATGCTTTAAATGATAACACAATACTTTGACATTTTCAAATTGGCAAAATGTGTAAAGTAACCGGCAAACCATAATATCTATTCTAAAAGTGTTTTCACTCAGAATTGAGGCGATGCTCGAATGCAAATCTAAACTCGGAAATTGCTTCTTTCGTCGAGAAGGATAACAAACTATCTTTGGCTTGCCTCCAGCTAAAAAAAAAGTACAAATTTACACTTCGTCAAATCAGGAGATAAGGTTTGCAAAAGGTTCCCCTTTGGTTGACTCAATTTGGTCAATTAAAGTGCGTCTAAACAGGGATAACTCCAGGGGAGGGAAGTCCTTCGGCAACTTCCGCGTCACCATAGCAACGGGGAACACTGACCAAAAAGGACGCAGAGGGTCGCGAACTTATTTTCTGAAGAGTACAAAACTGGACTTCAATTGAAAGAAAAGTCGATAATGCATTTTTGATAGTAATTGGATGTTTCCTCGGTTTGCGTTTTATCTTTGTTGGAAACTATAATTAGTAATTTGTTTTCTTTTTTTAATGATGAACTAACCTTAACATGTCAAGAGCAGGGTTTCGGTCCATTATCATCCCATCTTAGTGACTTTTTATAGTTATGCTTTGACGTAACTGTGTTAACAGAGTGGCCCAAGAACCATTGTATGGTATATAGTTTTATAGTCTTATTAAATTATCTTCGTTAACGTCCATTAACGAAAAAATATATAAACATGATAGTTAAGCTCTCTCGCTCTCTCTCTCACTCCCCCTGGATCGTTTTAATTCTTTGTTGTTTGTCTTTAAATGTAATACAAAGTTTTGGTAAGAGGTCATGAATTTGGTTCAAATGAACATATTGGAAGCATATGTGATTTTACAATATTTAATGATCGTTGTCGCGTTTGAAATCGAGTCTAAAGTGATGAAATTGTAAATCATAAACTCTTTATGTTTTATAGCTCCCTCTCAAAACTTATATTACTTTAGCTTTAAAACAATGTTTCTTGACTACAATATTGACCGATTTGATATCCCGTTTAGAAGTTATATACCAGAACTGCATATTCTGAGATTTTGAAGGTCGCAGCTACCTTGGAATGGCCCTAGGCGCTATTTGAAATATTGAAATTTACCGGGAGCACCGGTAAATTTTTGATTATTCAATCAACTCGAAAGCAGAAGTGTTTTAGGGGCTAAACATATATTTGCCCTAACGTCTCTTCAGAGCCAGAGAGGCGTAACTCTGTATCGAATCATATGAGTTAACACCTTTCTGGCTCGAAACAGATTGATACTTATCAGCCACTGATTTACCCTTTTAACTGAAAAAAGAGAAAAATCTCAAATCTTTTTGCTCCACTCACTTCATTTTGGTCTTGTTGGTGGTGAGCGGAGAGAGAAAGAGGGGGGGGGGGGGACATGGTACAAGTTAATTCGTAGAATCGTGACAATCAAAACACAAACGATCGCTAGAAACGTTATAATACTAAAAACCCAGATTGTTGAAATAAACAGGCATGCTATTCTTGAAGATGACGTTCACCCCCGCCAGACGTAATAGCTGGACAGGATATTCCATCAACTTCCCTACGTCTTTCAACCCTCTCTCGAAATTCTTCAAGACGTTCCTTATGCTTCCTGTTGCCATGGCATTTACAAAGACGATGTTCGCCATGATTTGTATCGTATAGTTTATCCATCAACACGCTCAACGTTTGATACACCGGCACCTCCGTGTAGTATCCTAAATTCACAAAGGTCAATCAACTTTTTTGTTTAAGACATGGAGAGCCGCAATATTGAAGACTGATTATAAGCTTTACCAAATAAGAAGAATCAATGTAGTGTGTTCCCTTATTGATATTACTCAGTTTGTAATTTATGATGTTTCTGAAATGTTATAATAAGGTAATCCAATGATTACGATTTTTTCAAATTTTCGAGGGCCAAACAAAAAATTAGTGCTTACTACCCCCCCCCCCCCCCCCTCCCTCCCCCCCTCCCCCAACTGAGTGAAATATCGGCGGGCGCGATTTTCAAATTTTCGGGAGCAACAAAAAAAAAAAAAAAGTGCTCACTACCCCCCCCCCCCCCCCCCTACACTGAGCGAATTATCGGTCGGCTGTTTCGCCACTAACTATTTTCTCACGAATTGAGCCCCCTCCCCTGCCGCCGGCTAGATCCACCCCTGCCATGGGCGTCAGTCAAAGGAGAAATGGGGTTGTCCGCATTACGTGTTTTGGATGGGGATACCATAAACGAAGACAAATATTTTTAAGTATCGGGATAAAGCTGTGAAGGTGATATCAACCAATCGTAAAGATTTTCGAAAAAACCAATCTGGGACAATAAATAGCCATGTCCGTCACACTTTGGATTGCGCAAACACAATAATAACGGTATAGGTATGTAATTGTCCTTGAGTTGATTCCTCGAATGTCTTTGCGACAATGTTCAATTGTGAATCGTTGCAGGCGTCTGTACAGGTATATAGGTATATTTAAAATATCTTAATTGCATTAAATTGGTTTGCTTGCAATGTTTATCTTATTTTACTAATTTTTCTTGGAATTCTACTTCAATTCACAGATCAGGAGCAAATGATGGGGGCGCATGAAAATGGAATGGGAGGAGTAGCCGGTGGGGCAGCCGCCCCTAACGGCGCAGCCATGGGCCCGAGTGAGATGGTCGTCCAGTTTGGAGGCATGGTGGAATGTTTAGTGAGGAGGGGGTCCCTCGCCTACAATGGCTACGGTTGCCACTGCGGGTTAGGAGGCTCCGGCAAGGCCGTTGATGCAACCGACAGGTGGGTCGCACACTTTGATTCAGTGGCGTTATTAGATGATCCAAAATGGAATCGTGGGGGGGGGGGGGTGGCCAAAACTTGTATACATTAAATGCAAGCGATGTGCCCTTCTTAATTGTATTCTTGTTCCCCATTCTATGGCACAATTGTCATCCCCCCTTCAAAAAAGGAAATACACCTGAAAACAGAACTCTATTTTTCTTGTAGTATTGTTCCCCTCCCGCAAAAGAATCCTGGATACGCCATTGCGCGTTAAACAAAAACAAAACGCTACAGGGTTATACGGGCATGCCCCTTGCACAAGCTGCTTTCCTGCACACTTGGGCATCCACTGCTTCTATAACAAAAAGGGGTGTCTGTGGGTGTGAGAAAAGGGGCAGGGTGTACGCCGGCTCCGCCCTTAGATGGATACGCCATGGTCGATTTAACATTCGTTTTTGATGTTACTGAACATGGCTTAATTGAAGTGGCGGGGCTATCAAGTCATACTTTCAGTTCACGCAGAATTCAACGCCCACAAGGGAATATTAAACAAGATCATGTTTCCGTTCTTATAATTCAACTAATTCCTGACCTACTTTTGCTAACCTCTGTCCAATGACATACATGGAAAGTGCTTGAAGAAATATAATTTAAAGCATTTGGACAAGATGCCACTTGGCTAAAATAATCAGCCACTCCCTTGAATCATTCATCTGGGGCACTTAATAAAAATATATGTGGATTAGAATTGTAGACAAATTTGACCACTCACTTTTTTCTTCTTCTTGGACTTTGTTGATACACGTAGTTCCGACTTTATCAGATGTCTGTGAGGTCCCCTTTCCCTTTTATTCTTCTTGGCCTACATAGAAGTTAAAATACATTTACAGCAATGGCGTAGCGTAAGTTCACCCGTTGAGGGGCCCTGAACGATTGGTGTGTGTGGGGGGGGGGGGGGCATCAGTCTTATTCGGAAACTTTAGATGCGAATTGACAAGGGTATACTGATCAGGGTACAGGAGGTAGTCCAGGCCTCTTGTTTCTCGGGCTTTCCCCATCTTCCCTTTAACTATACATTTTCTTTATATTTTTTCACTACTCGATTGGGGGCACATGACCCTGTGCCCCATGTACTGTATCTACTCCACCTGGTTCACAGTGCAAAAAACATCAAAATGTCGCTGTAAGGACGAAAAACTGTGGAAACTTATTTCACCAAGTTTAGTTTCCCGTTGCGTAGAATAAAATATGAGCGCATACATTTTGTTACCCCATTTACGAAACTGGTTATACTGAATTTATAGTCGAAATGTTTGTTGAGGCATATTCTTTTCAGAGATATTTTGGACGCTTATCATCAATTATTAACCTCGCTGTTTGTGTGCCAAATGTTTGTTTCTGCTTTTAATTTCATTTCAACGAATATTTTGATTTTTGATGAGTGGTAGCACCATTGCGTGTCAGCCTAAGACAAATTAAATGGGTTGCTAATTAATATCGACCTAATTTATTATTGGGGGCGGAGCATTGTTGACGTGCCAAACAAATTTCGGGGTTCCTTAATCATCGCGTTCGGAAATTATTCATAATTTGGCTGAGGAACGCTGGCGATGTGTCAAACATCAACTACTGAAATTTCTTGGATGAGTGTGACCTCATAAAGTTCTCAATTACAACGTCATACGGTGGCATTTGAAGGAGAGATCATTGTATGGTGTAGGCCTACACTGGGTAGTAGACTGTTTTTCAGATGACTATTAAAACTATCAAAAAGGCGTGCACGTAGGTGGTGCAACTTAGTGAATGTAATTTTTGTTAACGCGTTAACCTTGATGACCACGGTCTCACCCAAGTAGTTACTGAACCAACCAGATACCAGAACACACTTGACTTACTCCTTGTCAGTAATCCAACTGTAGTCAATGAGGTTACCGTTGTCCCAGGAGTGTCTGACCATGATTGCCCTCTTGTCAAGCTAGATGTGAAACCAACCAGGCGGCACCAGATGCGGAGGAAAGTTTTACTCGACAGCAAAGCTCAGTGGGAGAAGTTTGGTGAGAGCATGGAAGCAGTCAGAGATGAGATAGAAGCTAAAGTACCATATGCCTCTGTGAATGAAATATGGCTCATCTTCAAGACTGGCATCGAGAAGGGCATCAATGTCTTCATTCCTCAAAAGCTGACTCCACACAAAGCCAACTTACCATGGGTGACAAATAGCATCAGACGACTCATCAAGAAACGTGACAGACTGAGCAACGAGTGCAGACACCTCCGGAAGAGAGAGGGCCTCGTTCCATATGCTATGGAAGAGCAGCTCCGTGATCTCAAAAGAACACTGCAATCCGCACTCAGGAAAGCTTACTGGAACTATGTCGAGTCCATCTTTACTGTTGAAGATGATGACGAAGGACCAGGGAAGTACAACTGCATGAAGATATTCTGGCAATTCATCAAGAATAACAGAACTGACAGTGCTGGAATTGCGGAACTCAAATCAGCAAAGCCTTTGACAAGGTCGGTCACCAGAGACTAATGCACAAGATGGACCACTATGGAGTGAGAGGCAAAAGCAACAGGTGGATCACCAACTTTCTTCACCATCGAACCCAGCAAGTTGTTCTAGAAGGCCATGCATCACCTGAGGTCGACGTCGACTCAGGAGTACCTCAAGGCTCTGTCCTCGGACCCTCTCTATTCCTGTACTACATCAACGACCTGCCAGACAAGCTCACCTCTCCAGTACGTCTCTTTGCAGACGACGCCATCATCTACCTAGCGATCAAGGGCAGACAAGACCCTCTTGAACTACAGGAGGACCTTAATAGGCTTGCTGAATGGTCCTCTGAATGGATGATGGAGCTCAACACGGACAAGTGCAAGACCATCACAGTGTCCAGGAAGAAGAGCCAGATACGACACCAGTACATCCTGAACAACACACCACTGGAAGCAGTCTCATCAACCAAGTACCCTCCAGGACTGCCCATGCACATAGCTACCAAGTCCCCCGTTCAAGAACTGAGCAACATAAGCAGTCCTTCTTTCCCAGGACTGTGAGGAGTTGGAACAACCTGCCATCAGAAACAGTATGTGCCACATCCGTCAATGCCTTCCGTCAATGCCTGACGGGAGGCAGCAACTAAGTCCGGGAACTTTTTACTTGCACCATGTAAATAGCATTGCACCATGCACCTTGCTCTCGTAAGCACACACACACTCATCAGACTGCAAGAATCTTCAACTGTGAAGGAGGTAGACTTAACCCAAAGAAGAAGAAGAAGAAGAATGAACGAGATTGTTATAATTTGATAGATTATTTAATAGAACCGATTTTAAAAAGACACTTGAATGTTGAATTGTTTTGGGGTTAAAATCTGAAACAATCTAAATTTGCAACACAAGACTTTGGGGACAAGGTGTGGTATTGCAGTCCCGACCAACCCGATAGCCATATCTGTCTGTGTTACTCAGTATAATGAATATGTAGAGATGCTGTGGTCTATTCGATAAGTCATTGGATATAGTGAACCACCAGGTATATGGGGTTCGAATCCCTGCCACATCACTGTCGTCCTTTGGCAAGACATAATCTACATCAGTTTGCCACACTCAACCCAGGTGAGGGAAATGGGTACCTGGTAGGCAGGATATTTACTCGAAATGTACGATGCCCTGTTAAAAAGCAGCCCAAGCTAAAGCCGGGATAATAATTAACAAGGGGGCGTTATAATTTATCATAATGTGAATATTATCATATTCCGAAAACTACCACCAACTGGGCATTATCTGTATTTTAATTTGAAGTAATGTATACATAAATACATACTTGTACAATTATTCATATTGTTTTCATGAATCAAATAATTGTTTGCATGTTTTTGATTATAGTGCCTTTATATTGAAAAAACAAAATATTCATGTACTATGTGAATGAATTTTTCCGATAAATACAAAATAGAAATGAAATTGCATTTGGAACGATTTTCAATCTTCCTTGAAATGAGTTTCCCACTAATTAAACAAATGAATGTTGATATCCTATTCTTAATTTCACCACATTTTCTCTCGATTCTATCCAGGTGTTGTGAAGTGCATGACCGGTGTTACAGCCAGCTGAAGAAGCAGGGTATCTGCAAAGGAGATAAGTCGGTCTATTACACCTATTACAAGTCTAATATGAACAATTGTGACACCCCCAACGCTAAGATATGGTGTGGTAAGTTGGCATGAATGCATGCTTGAGACCACGAAATCGAAATAGTACTGATATATAGAGGCACTTCGAGAGAGATGTTATGGCACACCATAAAAGAATTTATATTACAAGACCCCTCACCACCACCTATTTTTTGTTGTTATCTGACACCCAAAGAGATTTAAAACAAATATCATATCCCCTATTTGATTTTTCCGGGAAGGGGGTAGGGTACTTGTTGTTTGTTTAAGGAAAGATCGCCTTACGACAATACTTCGAGCCCTAAAAGGGACACGCTTTATTTTAAAATTGTCTTCCTCACTTCTGAAAGTCTTTGGGGCACCCCTTGAACATGATGGATATTAGTGTTGACTTTTTTGTTGAGGTGTCGTGGTCTAGAGGATACGTCACCGGACTGTGGATCACAGAGTTTGAGGTTCGAGTCCCACCATGGCATTTATTGACTGCTGTCAGCTTCTAAAGGCAGCTGGACGAAAGCCAATGTCATAGTTAGAACATGACATTGGAGGCGCCTTGTAAATCCCCCGGGTCCCCCCTCATGGATATAAAGTTAATAAGTAGCTTTCTATATCATCATTATCAATATTTGTAACAAAATATATTATATCGGGAAAAGGAGAGGAATACTAATGCTGTTGAAGAGTACAATTGTACATTTGACTCATAAAGTCATTATGGATTTTGATGATGGATTACCAAATCGATAACATAATTTATTGCTTATTTCATTCTGTTTTGCAGCCAACCATCACCAATACTCGTTCTTTGATAACATGCTCGCCGGTAAGCAGCCCCGATGTGCCGCAGCCCTCTGTCACTGCGACCGTACAGCCGCCATTTGCTTTGCCCGACATAGTAACAGCTACAGCCTCAACTATGCGTCGTTTCAGGCTAAGAAAACCTGTTAGCTGTTGCCAATTTAAGTTTAAACATTCCATCCATTAATTTCTATTTGTAGTGCCACCATAATGATTGTCCTTCATCCTTCATCAAACTTGATTTTTTTTTCAAAAATATGTTTTGATTTTAAATTACCACCCCTCCTCCCTATAATAATAATAATAATCATTATACTCATAGAACTAGATAGATTTTAAAGCTCGCTTTCATTAATATGCAAATGTTGGCACTAAGGCTTGTTATCAAAGTTTATGTATTTAAAAATTTGATCCTAAGTGTAACGCTCCCACACAAACAGGGTGATAATGATGGTTATTTAAAAAAAAATTAAAAAAAATAAAAGGGCAAAATGTTTGTTTGCATTATTTAAGTGCCCTGAAGAAGGTAAAAGAAACACACTATTGTCCGGTTGTCCTGTCCCCCCCCCCCCCCCCCGCCCCCGCTCGACATTCACAGGTGATCAACGGAGCTCATGATGCTATAATAATGGAGACAGCAGGCCTATATATAAGACAGCATGAACACAATCCGGAATTTATATTTATACCACAGTCTTTCAAAGCTTCGATGTATTTGCTAATTGAATTAAAAAATGTATACGGTAACAACTGAACTTTCTACTTAAAGCATTTACGTTTCATAATAATTCAGTAAATGTCAAATCGTAGATGAATTTAAATAGCTGATAAAAGTGCCTTTTGTTTTCTTCCAATTAAAAAACAACAATAAAAGAAATGTCAGGTTAGGGATATATTTCGAGAATTGTTCTAAACAATGTTGTGTTTTTTCTGGGAAGCAGAATAATAGTGAGCTTTATATAATGATATTTACTGTAAAAAGTAATTTTATTCAACACCTTTGTAGATAATAACTCGAATGTGTAACTCTGATTATTCAAATTCGCCACTTTTTAAATGATGTTATTGAAATTCTAATTAGGTATTACCTAACTAATCGCTTTTGAAAAGTCAAGGCTATGAAGTCGTTTGCATCTTTTATTCATTCAAAATACATTATCTGTGATTTCAAAAAAAGGTTTTGCTAACAAGCGTCATAAGCCATTTTGGAATAGTGGGTGTGATGTGCAATTGTATATTTTCTTTTAAAATGAATTTGTGTTCATAGGTGCTTCCTTTTTTCGCGAAACATCTGTTATGTAAATATGTATGTTGCTTGTATTTTCATTTTTGTGCCAAGAATTTACCAATAAAATTGCCTCGTTACTGATGTAAAGCGTCTGCTCTCTTTTGTCTTATATCAATCTATACTTCACCTAGCTGTGGCACTAACTGAAATACTGCCCTCTCTTGACCAGCTTTATGTTTTTGTACCTTCATTATTTCTTTTCCCCACCACATGATCTCTGTATTCGGTTATGAATAACTGTAGATTTAAAACACTTATCAACACGTGCGTAGTATATAGAAATATTCTCCTTCTTCTGACAATTTCAAGTAAAACATCAGCAACAAACGCAGCATTTTTACATAAAATAATGAGAGCAACTGAACGTATCGTACAAACGAAGTTAACACGAATAAGGAGCAGAAGAACAAGCATATTGCTCCGATTGTCTCATTTTCGCTCGCGTGAACATTGCCAGCACAAACCACTGACCTCTACCTCCTCAACGGATCATCGCACATTCCCATTCACTATACGTTACGTACTAAAAGGCTGTATTGTCTGACCGTTCATGAATATTCATGTTTTTGCTAAACTCGGCAAAATGTTTGCTTTTACTAAATGGAAAAATTACGGTGGGGGGTTGGATGAAATGGACAAAATGAAATAGGCAGAAGTGATCTATGATAATTCATGCGTTTTATGTTTCGTGTGCTCGACCTATAATCTTCAAATCGCTTGGTAAACTGAGTCCAAAGTTAGACTTGTTTCACATGTGTATTATAGGCAATGACGAGCTTGCAACCTATTTTGAAAAATTACGGTGGGTGAACTTTCAAAAGTCAATGAGACATGAGGGCTCAAATGGAAGAGCTAGTGATAACGTACGTCGGGGTGGATGTGCTTTTCGTTTAAACAAAAAATGAATTTTTAACGATTTAAAAAAAAAACGTCCATAGGCTACTATGTTAGGCAGCTGACGCTGACCATGCTCTGACGATAGGGGGCGTCGTGAAATGAGACTAAACGGAGCCATATGAGGGAGAAGGAGGAGGAGAAGAAGAAGAAGAAGAAGAAGAAGAAGAAATAGGAAATAGAGATAAAGAGAAGGAAAGATTGGGGAAAGATCTTAGAGGAGATGTTTTAGTTGCACAACAACTATAAGGCATTACTCCTTTTGTTATATTAAAAATGCTCAATGTACCCCCCTAAATTCGGAATAATTTCTCAGGAGTCCAAAGAGATGAGAGAAAAAAGAAAAAACACCCCCTTTTTAAAGAAATCTCCGGGTGAAAAGTTAATACACCCCTTTTTTTCGATTCTCGGGCCGGACTTTGTCGCACGAAAAGTACCCCTTTACCGGACATTTTGGTAACACGCATGGGGTCATTTTGACCCCGGAGTGGGGAGGCCGGGATCTAAGTTCACAACAATCAGACAGATACCGGAACTGAACTGTCATGTTCTTCACATTAAGTCTTTTGAACTTGTTATTTGGTACGGGGCTCAAACTCCCAAGGCAGCTACAAGACTCCTACAAATCACTTCCATTATCTTTGAACATTATCGCTCACCGTCAACTTGACGGAGAACTTGAAACAGTCGAACTCTCTCGTGACAGATGTAAATCTTTTTGACGATCAAACTCAAGTGGTTGAAGTAGATTTGTGACAGGAATGAAGATGATATACATCCGGTACCGAGGAGAAATGTTTGTTCCCTGAAAAGATAATGTCTGGGGATTGATCCCTCCTAACTGAATCTAAACAACATCTCCGACGGCATACATTTTTTGTAAGAAATGTTTGTTTGTTTGTTTGATTGATTTTATTTCTGCGTTCAAAAAGATACAAATTCAAATTCAAAGTACACAAATTCGAATAATAACAAATACAATGAATACAAATGTTTACAAAAGTAATTAAATAGAAAAAAAATCGTGTACAATATATCATAATAATAATAATAATAATATTTAATTTTTATATAGCGCTTAGTACAAAGGTCTCTAAGCGCTTTACAAATATACTATTACCCCGGTCATTGGATTCAGTGCTTGCCTGCCCGCACACACTGTGTGCACAGTCTCCACTCCCTGGGGAGCATTCCAGCCGGGCGTTACTTGACGCTCACATACGATAAACATGTACGAAGCATACAAATAAGATAAAAACTTTATAGTAAATATTTTCCAATAAATTAGAGAGGTAATTTAGAACGCAGGAGACCACCATCAATGTATTTATAACCATCTATCCAATTCGCACAATGGGTTGAAATCGGGCATTGCAACTTTCTGCTGCTTTTTTTTTCTTCTTCGTTATGACCGAGCTGGGATCCTATAGCTGTCTTTAAATAGTGGTATTGGATATGATCTGTAATTGATGGTTGATGCCGTTTGAAATTAAACAGCAGAATCCCCCACCCCCTTTCCAGATCATGAGGATTCATCTCCGGAATTAATAGCTCGTGAAACATGTGTTGCTGTCATTACCCTGGAATAGGTGCTCTTAATTAATTGAATCGTAGGCCAGTCACGGAGGCGGATAATGCAAGCACCGTATCGCACGCCTGCAGGGGCGTTCTGAAACGTTTTTAATATGGATGTCGAATGAAAAATTAAAAAAAAATAGCTGAAAGTTTTAACTAAATACAATAAAAAATTGCCAACAAGCGTACAAAAGTGTTTAGCATCAGATTATCATATTTTTTAATTTTCCGACTAGTGTCAAAAATACTTCTCAGATTTCATATTTGACAAATAATTCACCATCTAGATTTGCCGGCAGGCTACAGAAATTCAAACTTTGAGACAGGATTTTTTTCTAAAGATGGGAGGGTGAGGGGGGAAGTGAAACACCCCCATATCCCACAATATCCCGACGCCCCTGGCTTATGCGCATCACAAGAGGACGGGATAGATCGGGCATGTAGGAGCCCCTTGTTTTCCGGACCTCTCAGCTCGACTCAGCGACAGCGTCTCGCACCTGTTCACACTCAGAGGCGTAGCGAGAGGACGATAGGGGTGTAGCCCCCTCCCCCTCCTCCTCCCCTTCAAGCTGTCGGCAAAAACGTGCTTTCAACATCCTTGTTATAAATCGCTTCATTTGAAGGGGAAGGGGAGGGATTGTTGATATTTTTGGTAATTTTGTATTCATATATATTTATATATATACATGTATATAGACAACCTTGGTACAACAATGACACCCCCCCCCCTACCACGATCTCCCTCTTTCAAAATGGTCTTGCTGTGCCCCTGTTTGCGTCGGGCATAGATCTACGGGTAGGCAGACAAAGACACAGGCATGTCGACCGAAGGCTAAACAGACTGACAAGATGCCCTGTCGGATAGAACAGCCTTTTTTTCATCCAGGGTGCTGCGAAAGATTTCTCGAAAGTCTGTGCGATCATGTATAGCGTAGAAACTAGAGAACGTAATATTTTGTGTGTGTGTGGGGGGGGGGGTAAATTTGCTAAACCTGGTCTTGTGAACAAGTTTGAGATGTTTAAATAATGTGAAGTCATTAGCATCCGGAAACAGGAGCATCACACGTATAGGAATCATTAAATTGATCAACCGTGTATAATAATGTCTTCTAATAAACTTTCACTTCACCATTAAGCATTCCTTATCTAATTACCGGGATATACAATCATGTAATATTACTAACCACCGAAATGTGAGAATGTAGCGAATCCGCGAACATAAATGTTATCAAATAGTCAATAAATCATTTCTTGGTATGAAATCAATATTATAAACAGGATGTATTATAACATGAAAATAATATACAATTAAGTTGGGATAGTAGATTCGCCGGAAGTTCACCGTGGTCACGAAGGGAACTAAGCCTCTAAAGAAAAAATGTGGCAAATACATTTTACATGATATGAAGGTATCCTAGATAGATTACAATAAACAAAACAAAACAAAAAACACCGTTATGTTTTAAAGCAAAATAATAATAATCATATTAAAGAAAAGATCGCAAATACTTTCAAAAATGACCTAGGGCAATTTCAATATCCTTGTGTGTCACCTTTTGAAATCTGTAAGCTTAGCAAAGAAAAGACATATTACATAACCCGAACATATATTCGATGGGACCTACAAAAGGGTAGTGAAATTCCCGTTGAGTTGATTTCGGGAAAGTCTTTAACGACCGTGTTCAGAATAAAACACGCTGAATACTCTAACGCTGGATGTTAGATGGTAGTTTGTAATGGAACAGATGTGGCTTTCCTTCTGCTTAAGTTTTTTCACATCCCTTCTCTATCTTTCTCTCTTCATTTCCAATCTCAATTGCTGCAATAATGTTCTTATAATGGCTCTATTAACACAGTTCTGCTAGATTTGATGCGAGCGTCAATCGATCATTATGGCGGGGCTTTTGCCATTGACGTAGATAAGAGGGGCCAAATTGGCAAATGCCCCTCCCCCCAATACACACACACATAAACACACACGCGCAACACACACGCACACACACACACACGCGCTTAACACATTTAATATACGTTTAATTAGACCCAAGTGAAAATTTTGGGCCAAGCAACAACAACAAATCTCTAGGTCTTTGGTGTGGTTTTTGGCTACCAAAGTTTTCAGAGATAAAAAAATTATAACCAGCTATGATTTTTTCTTGTCTTCGTCCCCTCTTTTTGTGTCCCCCCCCCCCTCCCCCACACCCCAAACACCAATGCTATGGCACCCTAGTCAACCCCTCCTAATGGAGCCCCCGACCATCGATCTATGTATATGTGTTGAAGAATGCTCGATAGGATCATTCAATTCCTCGACCTAACTG
The DNA here is from genome assembly GCA_035222895.1 of Strongylocentrotus droebachiensis. Taxonomy (NCBI): domain Eukaryota; kingdom Metazoa; phylum Echinodermata; class Echinoidea; order Camarodonta; family Strongylocentrotidae; genus Strongylocentrotus; species Strongylocentrotus droebachiensis. The sequence continues at coordinate 17,157 of JAVYIG010007324.1, forward strand.
ACAGTGGTCACTGTTTGTTCAGGTCAGGTATGCAGGTGATCGGGTTGCATCCTAGAGAGAAAATGGGACGCACACAATGGATTGGGATTACATGTAGGAGCAGGATGAGGAAGGCATGAGGGGTGGTAGATATAAAGTAGGGCGAGAGATGGAGAGAAGCGAGATCTACATAGAGATGAAAGGGAGCAGAGAGAGAGAGAGAGATACCAGAGTGACATAAAGATGAGGAAGAGATTGAGAGAAAGATTTACAGAGCTGTATGGAGAGAGAGAGAGAGAGAAAGAGAAAGAGAGAGAGAGAGAGAGAGAGAGAGAGAGAGAGAGAGGGAGAGAAATGATTGGAGAATGGAGGTAAAGAATTGGCAAGAAGACATAGGAAATGAAAAATCGTGTTGAGGACTTTAGGTAGCTCGAGAGGAAGTGATTTTGACGATGAGCATGGTCAAGAGAATGGACGATCCCCATCACCTTGCCCATCGTTGATTGTTTTTTAATGTCCATCAGTTCCCCTTTCTCGTCTAAAAACGCTCTTTTCTCTGCCTCAGTCGTCGCCCAGCCTCGCTTCTTTTTTCTAATACTAGATACTCTTGAAAATATTTAATTGTGTTTTATAAATCGCCATCTTGGAAATACTGTTCGATCTAACAGAGGAGGAAGGTAAACCACGTCCGTTTCCTCTTTATCACCTCTTTCTTTACTCATCTGTAAAATTACCACCAAATGCATGAGCGGTCGCCAAGGCTAATGCTACAATCCGCCGAAATTAAAATCTATGCATTATTAAAAATTTATAGAACACCTCCAAAAAACATTTATATACCTACAATAATTGGGCCTACGAATTTGCGCCAGTAAACAGTAAATTCGGAATGTGGGTGTCATCGAGCCCCCCCCCCCCCTTTTTTTTTTTTCGTCTCATGAAACGCCCCTATGCAAAAGTTAATTGATACAAGTACATGTAATGCATACAAATGAATCGTGATGACGGAGTGTGTTCTCTCAACACTGATCGAGGCTCATGTACACTATGCTATCCAATCCGCAATGCACGGCGAGCGGTTATTTTGGAATTAACTCGTCTGGCCATGGTCATCGTGCATTCACTGCATGCCAGACGGAGGCCGAATTAAGATCTTAGCCGTACACATCGGCGACTCTTAAGGGAGGCATTGGGGAAATTCCCCCCTCGTGACGGATTTTCAATCAAGAAACGCTTTAGAAAATGCTTTAGGCACATCTGTTTTGCCATAAGATATAGGTGGGGTGGAAAAGCATCCCTGTTTTGCATACCCCCGAGCCCGCCCGTTAAGGGTATACAAGCAATCACTAATTCATCCGGGCTAGAATAGGCAGCAGTCAAATGAGGCTTTGGGTACTTACCTTTCCCCCTCGTTCCCGTATTTGGTATACAAGCAAACACTTTCTCCTTTAGAGTAGACAACCGTCAAAGGAAGCTTTATATAGGCCTACCTGTTTCTCAAATGGGGGAGGCGTCAGCCCCTTTCAGCTATATAGTAGAGAACCGTTAAATTGGCGTCGTTTCCCCTCAAAATGTTGTGGGTAGACGAAGGGCATTTTTACCATCCCCTGAATTACTTAATCAGGGCGGCTAGGGAAGGCACCCATCAAAGGCGGCTTTATGTAACATTTTTTATTTTCAAAATGGAGGGGTGGGGGAGGGGGAGAGGCCCTCTTTGCCCCTCCCTGGTCCTGCCAGTGACTGACGAGCTAGCAATCACTTCATCCGGGCTCGAGTACTGAGGCAGCCGTCGAAGGAGGCTCTAATTACACCTCGTTATACAAACCCTCGGGTAATATATATAATGAGCCAAGCTTGTAGACAACCATCTATTATGCATCATCTCCTCTCATCCGATAGCAAACTATACTCTGGTTAATAGCTGTGTGTTGCTATGGTAACTGTAGCATCCCCATCCGGCCATATAGATACATTGCACATGCAGAAGGAGGGGGGAGATGTGAACAACGAAATGCGTTACAAAATTTATTTGCAAATTTATTCCGAGGACGCAAATATCGGATGAGTTAGATAGATTATCTTATAATTAAGGACTTTCAAGCTAATGATAGATGTGCATTGCATTTTAAGTGTGCGTGAATTTGTGATTTTTGAAATCTCGGGTAGGCTTTACAAAACATTATTTTAGATGATTCTTTAATATGAATATTTCTTTTGATTGTTTGTTATCTTTCTATCCTCAATTTTTTTGTTTCAAGAAACACAGAAATCGTGATCATCACGATAAAGCTAGGTTTGTTACGATATTATGGTGTCATCCATAAAAACTAACTTTGAAGAATGTAAACAACCTTATAGATGTACCATCCTGATCACGATTCAGAAAAAGCGAAATTGTTGGAAAGAAAGTTTTTATCTATTTTATATATCTTTATATCAGAAAACATCGATAACGTCATCATAGGTACTGTACTTCCAATCCATCACAGAATGGTCAATTATCGCTGGTTTGGTATCTCTGGCAAAATGCGAAAACCATAATTTTTCCTCCTGGATGTATTGCTGGCTTTCATTTGCCTCAAGGAGGGACTCTTAAGACATCTTAAGCGTCGGAAAACAGACAATGTTACGGTAAATTAAGGCAAAAGGGCTTTTAGGACGCGGGACGTGTGGAGAATGATTGGCGATTTGATAGAGGAAGGATGAGGAGTGCACAAACAGAAAGTGTTTGAAAGGGAACGTTATCGCTACAGATTCTACTTCTACGGTGCTTGCTCTCCGCACCTAAATAACATTGGGGGGGGGAGGAGGAGGGGCTTGCTATATTTCCTTCACTTTATAGAATAGCAGAACCACTTCAATTGTGAAATGAAGTTGAAGATTCTCCAATATTTGAATTATTTCACAAATATAATTGCCATGGCATTTTCTTCCTGGCAGGCAAGCCCACCTTCGTAGTGAGATTTAAGTGCTTGCTTTTATTCAAAATTACAAATAATTTCAGCAGAAAGAATAATTATCATTGTATTTTAAAATCTCCCCCCCCCCCCTCCTTTCTGACTATTCACAATGATCCTGGATTCACCACTGTGTATTCTATGTAGACTAATTTTAAAGCCCCGGCGGAGAAGTGTAACGTGAAATCCATACCTAACCGTTCGTAAGCGCTGTATATCGGCCTAGCCAATTTTGCGGTCAATTATAATGAAAAGACGTGGGCGATTGCCCGTGTTTCTGTTTTCGTGCGACGTAGCCTAAATATATATAGGAGCATTGGTATGTTCATTTATGTATGAGATACTTTCACGAACATTGACGGTGATTTAATGACTATTTCAGTGGTGGTTTGTTCACTGCCCCCTGTACGAGGAAGGGGGGGGGGGGGTAGTGAATCCCCTTTCTTTTCTTTCTTTTTCAGATGTGGAAGCATCATACTTCACTTATTGTGCGAGAAAATGCAGCAACCGTGCGGAAATGAGCATTGTGAAAATAAAAACATGATGGAGCATACATAGTATTACAGTTATCTTTATTTAAGGGGCAGTCGGGCAACAACATTTACATGGGGACGTGCCCCAGTCAACTCCTAGGCAACCTCATTTTATTGCAGCCATTGGAATCACATCGCTCACTTTTTTCCGACTCGGCCAAACCTCTATTTTCACTTTCAATGTATTTACGCGGATTTTCACACGCCAATCTACGGTAGATGTGAACACATTTTTAGCACCTTCCCTCTTGGTAAAAGGTACCGCTAACCGAGTACACACAATTTAACCGCGGACTTTAATCCGTCCGCCGCAGATGTGCTACAAATAACCCGCTAGCTTTAACCTTCAGGATCTGAAAGTCAACGGAGTTTAACCCGTAAGCTTGTGAAGCTTGTGACACGACGGAAACATTTTGGAGGAGCGGGAATAACTTGAACGCTCGCAAGGTCGATCACGCACTTGGCTGCACTTGTAAGCAGACGACATTCGATATTCACTGACGACCTCTGGGGTTGTTATCGATATTCGTTCGATTCAAAGCACTAAATTGGTCGTCCGTGTGTCGTCACAATGGTGTTGTTCGATGTCCTTTTATAGGATAAAATCTGTGCACGTAGGCACACATCTTAGACTTTGGTAACAGACAGCATGTAGTTTGGACAGTTTAGGACTTCATTTTTATCATTACACGTTAGAAGCCGCAACAATTATTTTCACACCTCTTACACATTAAATTGCAAACAAAAAAGTACTCTCTTTAGCTTTCTTGGTTACAATAACATTTGACACTTAATAATTCAAAGCTCGTTCCACATAATTATTTCAAGGAGTTTACAACGCCAGACTTGATGTACGTGAGTCGAGTGAATGAGATGGAAAGCTCAGCTGATAACAGAAACTGAAGCTGCAGTCACGTCTCTAGCCTGTTTTTATTAGGATCAATCCAAGACACAGGACGTAGCTGCAGCTATAAAAGATGGGAAATATAGAACTAGAACAGACACCTACACTCTAAGAAAAAAGGGTGCAAAAAAGGGTGCAAAATAAGAGTTTGCACCCTTTACATAAAAATGAACCCTTTTGAAGGAAAAGGGGTTCAAAAAAGGGTGCAAAATAAGATTTTGCACCCTTCCTACAAAAATGAACCCTATCGCCCAAAAAGGGTGCAAAATAAAAGTTTGCATATTGCATGCATATTCATGATTACTTTACATGTGTTCACATAAAAATACATTTATCATGATTTGTTAAACAAATTATGACAATGCACATCAATTTTGTGATTTGAATTTTCCATCGGCAATCATTAAACAAATAGATTATTTTGTCTGATCATGTTACAATTACATTCACGTTTTAGCAATAGATAAATTGATTATATGATTACTAACCAATAAACAACATGCATGTTTAATATGTATTTGTGTACGAGCAAATATCACGAGTATTCTTCGAGTATGGAAGAAGGATTGCACCTTTTAAAGGGTGCAGGACTGAACCCCTAAAGGTGCTGCTATTGTATCGGTTTGCACCCCTAAAGGAGCAGGATTGAACCATTAAGGGTACTAACATGTCTCCTAAAAGGTGCAATCTGGCACCCTCCTTAAAGGGTGCAGGATTTAACCCCTAAAGGTGCTGCTATTGTTGCATTGGTTTGCACCCCTAAAGGTGCAGGATTGAACCATAAAGGGTACTAACATGTCCCCTAAAAGGTTCAATTTGGCACCGTTTTAAAGGGTGCAGGATTGCACCTTTAAAAAGGGTGCAGGATTTAACCCCTAAAGGTGCTGCTATTGTTGCATCGGTTTGAACCCTTAAAGGTGCATAGTTGCACCATTTTTTCTTAGTGTGTAGGGAATGATCCATGTTAACCAAATGAGCCTAAATCACAAGACAATAGTCGTCAAATCTCCAGTGTCACCCAGTTTTGACATAGTAAATGTAAATTAATGCTAAAGGTATGATCACACTTGAAGACGCAGTGGAATAGATAGGGTATATTCTACATCAAATCAAATGGCAGTATTTTTCTCATGTTCGTGATACAGATATAATACAAAGAGGGTAAGCAACATTAAATAATGATGCGAGCCCTTCCACGTCTTCCGCTAAAACGGTGGAGTTGTTTTATCTCATTTCATAATACCCAATAAGACCGATGCACTGACTACAAGTGCCCCTTTCGTGATTAAATACAGGCTACGCCACCGCTACTTGGTAGGGCAAGGATGGTATAGGCGACCTGGTCCCCGCAAAACTATGTTCAAGACATTTGATCATAATAATTATGGATGCTCTCGCCGCTGATGATGAAGAGCTCTGTAGGGATGAGCCTTGTCAATTGAAATAGAGAATGTCGTTGGTATTTTGACGAGGATTTATGTGTTATGGCAGAAGCAAGATACAAAGGCTCATGATTGCATCACGTGGCTGGTATGAACCCAAATATTATTTGGTCTGACTGGTATGCAGGGATGTACCTCAACCTGTCCCGAAAATCATCCTCTTGTACATTTTTTGTAGACGTGGGTTACAGACGTTTTGTCAGATATTTTGGTCAGTGTGGCCCCTCCCCTCCGGGAGCATTCTGAATTTCCTGTAATGAGACCTTACTCTTTCTCTATAGATCTTTCTTCCCCCTCTCACCCTCTCCCTCTCTCTCTCTCGCTCTCTCGCTCTCACTCATACAAACATACACGCACACATACTTATGTTTTAAATGTCCCTTTCGCGATCCCTTTTCTGCCCCCCCCCCTCTCTCTCTCTCTCTATTTCTCTTTCTAATTTCTCCTACTCCTCTTTCTTGCCCTCTCACTCTCTTTATCTGCTTCTCTCAACCCTTTCAATCCTCAATGCTTGTCATTAGATCATGGCTCGAACACAGACACCTCGCACAACCAGGCACCCACACTTCTGTATCACTTACATATACGGGATATCTACAAACCATGTGTAATCCTGATGAAGATATGACATCAGACACTACCACCGAATCTCGACCCTGTCAAGCCGTTAATGAAATAGGACAGGATGTGGTGATGCTTCTCTCTCTCTCTCCCTCTCTCTCTCTCTCACTATCTCGCAGTCGAGTTATCCGTAATGGAGCAACCATATATTATGAACCGTACCTGCTTACCGAAGAATAAGATTGTTTTTATGAGAATTGGAGAAACATTTTCATTCACCTTGCAGAAGTGTATTGGTCTCGTGCATATAAAGTCACCGGACTGTAGATCACGGATATAGGATTCAATTCATAGCCCGGCAAGACATTAATGTACTTTTGCCACTCACCACCCAGGTATACATGGGTACCCAGATACGCTTAAGCTCAGTTACCTTGGCGGCTCAGCTGTAACCGCCGTTTAAAAAAAAAAAAAAAAAAAACAGCGCCACACGCGTCCCAGCGTAAAGGATATGCAAGTGCTAAAAAAGACGCCATTGTATCTTTCTATGCATAACCTTTTTCATCGAAAGTCATCGTATAGGCCAATTTAAATTTACAATTTCTTATCCTTCGTTATATAGTGACACTATACCTCGAAATATTTTTAGATTATAACATACTTCTCATGCCGTTATTCCTTTTACGATACAATTGCAATGTTATTGTCCCTCCATCTTATATTGGGTTCTGCTGATTATCTAGCCAAATTTAAAAAGAAAGAAAAGGAACGTTGATAAAAACAATGCAGCTTTAATTGCAATCGTATATTTAGTATAATTCGGCTAGGACATTTGGACTTTTCCCCGTAGCCTCTTTTTTTCTCCAAATGATAAATTACAGCACAGTCTTGGCCACGGCGATACTGTAAACATAATCTGTATTGAGTTCGAAGCATGCACACTCGTTAGAATCACATATATAAACAATCATGTCTCCGACCTGAATGAATTGCCACTTTCTTGTCAACATAGTACCCGCTTTCCTTTGATGGATTATGGCTAGCGATCTTGGACTAGTCTGCAAGTACAGGCTCTAGTTCGAAGCTCAAAGACAATGCCAGAAAAGTCTTGAGCTGAGCATAACATTATTCTCTGTCTCTGACCGTGCCAGTCAAGAAACAGGTATAAGTTAATACAAGGCCTATGGAGCACACACTGTGAAAAGGTTGGGCAATATTTTCCAACACTCTGCCCAAAGTTGTGCCGATAGTCAACCCATCCATCTATTGGGCGATATTTTGCCCAGTGGTATTGGTAAAATGTAAGTACCCTTCTTCACTCGTGCATAATAATTTGTTCGTATTTTGACCAAAATTTGTTGGGCAAAGAAAATTACCCTTCAACTGCCTGGTGCTCGTGCTCACTATGATTGAAAAGGGTTTGTGTTTGTAAACTATGAATCTGGGACGTGATGATGACACTCTTGAATAAGAGAACCCATACGTCTGTTACCGTTAATTAACATCGGTGCCTGGCGGAGATGAGAAAGATTCGGAGAGGGACGGGGAGGTTGAAATCTTTCTTGGAAATTAATGTTGCATCTCATAAAAAACAAAACAGGAAATTTTAAAGAGACGCTACGATTAATAAGATTGTACAGTAACGAAGCTGTGACATCATAAAAATATATTGTTGGAATTGTTTGATGACGTCACACTTCACCACTCTCAATGACCTGTGACTGCGACTTGCGTGGTCTTTGAAGCGCCAATAGGGACTTTTAGATTTGCACGTCGACATAGTGGACTGATATATGTAAGTGTGACGTCCTTTTGAGGCACTAGCTGTCAGTGCCTTTAAAGGACGTCACACGTGACTTCCAGTGCTTTAAAAGGACGTCACATGTAGCAGTCCAGGCAAATCTAAAAGTCCCTAAAATGACATTGTACACAAATTGACTGCAACCGAATAGTGCAAACATTTTCTTTTAGATTACCATCGTGTTAGGTAATTGCCTTCGAAGACTCGATTAGCACATGAACATCGCAACTAAAAAGACGCCATTTGCGCAACGGGCATAAGGTTTATGGGGAAGAAGGGTGGATAAAGGAAATGGATTTGCCGATGATCACAATGTTCACATTTTATTTTCCGATAATCATAAACGTTACTGGAAGTGGAATGAAAATAAGTAACGTAGCTACAGGAGCACGGGGCACGCCCCCCCCCCCCCCCGTCGAGTGGAAAATAAATTATAATTTAAAAAACAAGAAAAGAAAGTGAAAGGGAAAAGGAGATGACGAGAAAAGAAAATACCTGGACCACCTCTCCCACCCTCCGCCTTTTCCGTCGACTTGTAAATTCGCATTTTGTTTTCCGAATAAGACCAGAGCCCCCACCCCCATCTTTCAAGTACCCCCCCCCCCCCACCTCCTCAATGGGAGGCTATTACGGTACTCCACTGAATTAGGTAATGGACATTGTAATGAAAGACAGGTGGTACGTGCTCAATGACCAATATCAAAACATTATTTTTCTCACGTACAACAAATTAATTATTTATGAAGTACGATGTAATTCGGAAAGGGTCCTGAATATTTATAATAACAATCCTCGAGTGGCTTCATTCTTCAGCAGTTCGCGGATGAGGCACAAGAGTTCTGCCTCATTACTATAAATGTGACGTTTAAATAATATCATTTTTTAAGTTTCTGTGTGCCAGAAGGGCATATTTTAAGGGGTCGAGTTTCGTCTCTGTGCTCCTCTTAAGACGTAATAACATGAACATGGATAGAGATCAATTTGTAATCTAGTCATAATGATATGACGCTACAGTAAAAGGGTAATATTATGCAGTGACCGGGTTAATATATCCCTGTAAGCGCGTTGGTCAGTTGATAGAAAAGCGCTATATTTAACAAAAAAGGGTATTTTATTATTAATGTTATGATCAATACTTTCATTGAATTACACCCTAATTTTATTGGACAGAGTAATCTAACAATTATTCGGTTACTGTCGATAATGCTAATGATACCTTTTCTTTCTACGCATACGCAATGTATCGTTGCTGTCCGTACTACAGCTTTCCTCAACACTTTCCTCGGTGTTTGTTTTTTTCCATTAATTATATTATGCTATGCCCTGTTACCCCTCCACATTGCCTCAACCGTCGCCTCATGAATAAAACCTTTAGCTCTGTACCGAATGTTTAATCTCTTGAGAGAATTGAGGTAATCTAAAAAGGCTTGCTATCGATCGGAGGCGTCTACTCCTAACGAAGCGTGCCCCCAAAATGGGTGACCGAAAGGTGTTACAAAATATGCAAGATATATAGGCTATATTAGATCATTAATAGTATAACTAGCTGGACCCGCGGAAATCCGCGGGATTCTAGAGGGGGGCGGGGGGTGTAAATAGATATATAGAGACTGTCTAAATTAAAACCACCAAGAACTTTATTTGCCATTCAAGCCATTAAAAAAATATACTTGTTTAGGACCCGCGGAAATCCACGGGATTCTAGAGGGGGGCGGGGGTGTAAATAGATATATAGAGACTGTCTAAATTAAAACCACCAAGAACTTTATTTGCCATTCAGGCCATTACAAAATATACATGTTTAGCGTCCCCGCCCGCTTCCTTTTTGGGGGCCGCCTCCAATTTTTTTTTTTTGATTTTTTTTTTTTTTTTTTTTTTTTTAGGGGCCGCCTCCTATTTTTTTTTTTGAAAGAAAAAAAACATAAAAAGCACTGCTAAAATGTATTTCTGACTTAAAAAAAAAAAAAAAAAAATCTCGGCCGCCATCTTGAAAAATAGCCTGAATGTCAGGGAAAATGTACGGAGCGGCCATTTTGAAAGAAAAAAAAAAAAAAAAGGGCCTCCTCCCATTTTTCTAAAAAACAGGACGCTTTAAGCATGTTTTTTTTTTAATTTGGCCTTATATTAAATTTAAAAAACAATCCAACTGTACCGGTAGTTATTCTTTAAGCCACTGGAACTGCGTAAAGTTCTGTAGAGTGGCGTACCGACTACGCAGAAATTAGGCTGCGTATTAATGGGAAAAAATTCCCTGCGTAGGTTATGCGTAGGCTGGCGTACGGGTTTGCTTATGGTTGCTTACTGTGTTGAAAGCTTTTACTGCTTTGTCAATCTGGCGTAGGGTAGCGTACTGTTGCGTAGGCATGTAGCGTAGTGTTGCGTAAAAAGACGTACTTTCTGCGTCAAGTTTCTATGCCTAAAGTACGCGAAAAAAATTAAACATGTTGAATTGTTTTTGTTCATCTTGCGTACCCCTTTCCGTCCCTCAGCATATAGTAACGTAGGCCAGCGTAGTTGGTACGCAACACTACGCAACTCTACGTATTGACCCACGCCAATTAGTGACCCGCAGGTGCCACAAATAAAGTATTAAAAAAAATGCTCATCTGACCCTAATTAAACGCCTAAAACCCCCAAGCTTTCGGGGGTTTATGGCCCCTTGAAACCCGTGGACCCCACGCCTATATTATATATACACTCAACTTGCTGCGATCTGATCTCTCCCCCCCCCCCACCACTTTGAAGAACGTAACCCCCTGAGCTTTTGGGGGTTTATGACCCCTTGAAACCCATGGACCCCACGCCTATATTATATATACACTCAACTCAGGACCCGCGGAAATCCGCGGAATTCTAGAGGGAGGTGCAGGCAAAAAATTAAGTTTTTCATTTCTGGGGCTCCATTTCAAATTTTCGGAAAATTTTCGGGGGCTACTTTTTCAACTTTCGGGGGCTCTTTTTTCTGGGGCTACTTTTTCATTAATTCATAAAAGGATAGGCCTACACTTTGTTGAGATTTGTTTAGTAGGCTAAGGTTTGAGGCTTCCTACATCCTACTTCATAATTGCCTATTTAAAAAAAAAAAAAACATTTTTCTAGTTCAATAACTAAGTTTTCATGCATTGATTTGATGCAAGAACTGTAACATAATAATAGACCCTAACTGTGTTAGATTGTGATTATTTCTGACCATTTATTTCGATAATCATTTTTCAAAGTAAAATTTTCATAAGAAAATCAGACAGTCGTTAAAAAACGTAGACATTAGTAATACTTTTACTAATTCTAAGCTCAGGTTTCGTAAATATATTCACGAAACTATATTGAAATCGCGGCAATAATGATGCAAAGTGTCAAATCTCTTCGACTCGAGCTCAGCTTCAGCACACACACACTTCAGCGTAACTCCAGCAAGCTCGAACACCGGCGCCGCAGGCGTCGGACGCCTGCGGTGCGCGGTGCCTGTGTTGGAGCTTCCCGAGCAGCGCAGCTGCACTGAGCTGTGTGCGACTGAACTGTCAGTCCATTGGTTTTCTTGTGAAAACTTTCCTTTAGAAAATGATAATCAAAATTGAGTATACATGGCCGTAATAATCACAAAATAAGCTTTGATTTCATACCTCCATTCACGAAAACTATATAAAAATCGCGGCAATCATGATGGAAATAGGTCTCTAAGTTTGGACGTCGACGGGAATTAGCCCAGTGTATCTCGCTTGTGCAGGTACCGCTTGTGCAGTGCAGCTAGTACAAAGCACATCCTATAGAAAGATACCTAACACGGGGTAAGTCGTACCCATTCAGCGTGCATTTAATACTCAACTTAATGCGAGTGGATGGTCATCGGTCGTGTGTCTACGGATGTCATGTTGAATATCCATGAGGTATCTCTGTCGTCACGCATATCGTGCATTATGCATGTCGCGTCTGTTTTCGCCCTGGACGTCGGCACGGAGGAGGACCTCGGGCGGAGTATAGCCAATTCCACAGAGTAGACTCTCCCGCGGACGATGGCACCGGGCACGGGTGCCCCGAGGGCAGGGTTCGGGAGGAGATAGCCGCACCAACTTGGGTCGGCGATCTCATTAAAAAACAATAGAATACAAAGGCTCGCCGAGACGTCGCGCCCCCCGCGGAGCCTTAGCGTATTATTATTATAGACTAGCTGGACCCGCGGAAATCCGCGGGATTCTAGAGGGGGGCGGGGGGTGTAAATATATATATACTGTCTAAATTAAAACCACCAAGAACTTTATTTGCCATTCAGGCCATTAAAAAATATACATGTTTAGCGTCCCCGCCCGCTTCCTTTTTGGGGGCCGCCTCCTTTTTTTTTGTTGAAATTTTTTGAATTTTTTTTTTTTTTTAGGGGCCGCCTCCTATTTTTTTTTTTTTGATTTTTTTTTTTTTTTTGAAAAAAAAAAAACATGAAAAGCACTGCTAAAATGTATTTCTGATTTAAAAAAAAAAAAAAAAAAAAATCTCGGCCGCCATCTTGAAAAATAGCCTGAATGTCAGGGAAAATGTACGGAGCGGCCATTTTGAAAGAAAAAAAAAAAAAAAAGGGCCTCCTCCCATTTTTCTAAAAACAGGATGCTATAAGCATGTTTTTTTTTTAATTTGGCCTTATATTAAATAATAAAAAAAAATCCAACTGTACCGGTAGTTATTCTTTAAGCCAGTGGAACTGCGTAGAGTTCTGTAGAGTGGCGTACCGACTACGCAGAAATTAGGCTGCGTATTAATGGGAAAAAAGTCCCTGCGTAGGTTATGCGTAGGCTGGCGTACGGGTTTGCTTATGGTTGCTTACTGTGTTGAAAGCTTTTACTGCTTTGTCGATCTGGCGTAGGGTAGCGTACTGTTGCGTAGGCATGTAGTGTAGTGTTGCGTAAAAAGACGTACTTTCTGCGTCAAGTTTCTATGCCTAAAGTACGCGAAAAAAATTAAACATGTTGCGTACCCCTTTCCGTCCCTCAGCATATAGTAACGTAGGCCAGCGTAGGTGGTACGCAACACTACGCAACTCTACGTATTGACCCACGCCAATTAGTGACCCGCAGGTGTCACAAATAAAGTATTAAAAAAATGCTCATCTGACCCTAATTAAACGCCTAAAACCCCCAAGCTTTCGGGGGTTTATGGCCCCTTGAAACCCGTGGACCCCACGCCTATATTATATATACACTCAACTCGCTGCGATCTGATCTCTCCCCCCCCCCCCACCACTTTGAAGAACGTAACCCCCTGAGCTTTTGGGGGTTTATGACCCCTTGAAACCCATGGACCCCACGCCTATATTATATATACACTCAACTCAGGACCCGCGGGATTCTAGAGGGAGGCGCAGGCAAAAATTTTTTTTTTTCATTTCTGGGGCTCCATTTCAAATTTTCGGAAAATTTTCGGGGGCTACTTTTTCAACTTTCGGGGGCTCTTTTTTCTGGGGCTACTTTTTCATTAATTCATAAAAGGATAGGCCTACACTTTGTTGAGATTTGTTTAGTAGGCTAAGGTTTGAGGCTTCCTACATCCTACTTCATAATTGCCTATTTAAAAAAAAAAAAAAAAAAATTTCTAGTTCAATAACTAAGTTTTCATGCATTGATTTGATGCAAGAACTGTAACATAATAGACCCTAACTGTGTTAGATTGTGATTATTTCTGACCATTTATTTCGATAATCATTTTTCAAAGTAAAATTTTCATAAGAAAATCAGACAGTCGTTTAAAAACGTAGACATTAGTAATACTTTTACTAATTCTAAGCTCAGGTTTCGTAAATCTATTCACGAAACTATATTGAAATCGCGGCAATAATGATGCAAAGTGTCAAATCTCTTCGACTCGAGCTCAGCTTCAGCACACACACTTCAGCGTAACTCCAGCAAGCTCAAACACCGGCGCCGCAGGCGTCGGACGCCTGCGGTGCGCGGTGCCTGTGTTGGAGCTTCCCGAGCAGCGCAGCTGCACTGTGTGTTGAATGAAAGCAGCTTGCGACTGAATTGTCAGTCCATTGGTTTTCTTGTGAAAACTTTCCTTTAGAAAATGATAATCAAAATTGAGTATACATGGCCGTAATAATCACAAAATAAGCTTTGATTTCATACCTCCATTCACGAAAACTATATAAAAATCGCGGCAATCATGATGGAAATAGGTCTCTAAGTTTGGACGTCGACGGGAATTAGCCCAGTGTATCTCGCTTGTGCAGGTACCGCTTTTGCAGTGCAGTGCAGCTAGTACAAAGCACATCCTATAGAAAGATACCTAACACGGGGTAAGTCATACCCATTCAGCGTGCATTTAATACGCAACTTAATGTGAGTGGATAGTCATCGGTCGTGTGTCTACGGATGTCATGTTGAATATCCATGAGGTATCTCTGTCGTCACGCATATCGTGCATTATGCATGTCGCGTCTGTTTTCGCCCTGGACGTCGGCACGGAGGAGGACCTCGGGCGGAGTATAGCCAATTCCACAGAGTAGACTCTCCCGCGGACGATGGCACCGGGCACGGGTGCCCCGAGGGCAGGGTTCGGGAGGAGATAGCCGCACCAACTTGGGTCGGCGATCTCATTAAAAAACAATAGAATACAAAGGCTCGCCGAGACGTCGCGCCCCCCGCGGAGCCTTAGCGTATTATTATTATAGACTAGCTGGACCCGCGGAAATCCGCGGGATTCTAGAGGGGGGCGGGTGGTGTAAATAGATATATAGAGACTGTCTAAATTAAACCCACCAAGAACTTTATTTGCCATTCAGGCCATTAAAAAAATGTTTTGCGTCCCCGCCCGCTTACTTTTTGGGGGCCGCCTCCTATTTTTTTTTTTTGAAAGAAAAAAAAAACAGCGTCCCCGCCTGCTTCCTATTTGGGGGCCGCCTCCTATTTTTTTTTTTTTTTTTTTTTGAAGAAAAAAAACATGAAAAGCACTGCTAAAATGTATTTCTGATTTTAAAAAAGAAAACAAAAAATTGTCGGCCGCCATCTTGATCAGGCCATTAAAAAAATGTTTTGCGTCCCCGCCCGCTTACTTTTTGGGGGCCGCCTCCTATTTTTTTTTTTTTTTTTTTTTTTTTTTTTTTTTTTTTTGAAAGAAAAAAAAAACAGCGTCCCCGCCTGCTTCCTTTTTGGGGGCCGCCTCCTATTTTTTTTTTTTTTTTTTTTTTTTTTTTTTTTTTTTAAGAAAAAAAACATGAAAAGCACTGCTAAAATGTATTTCTGATTTTAAAAAAGAAAAAAAAAAATTGTCGGCCGCCATCTTGAAAAATAGGCCGAATGTCAGGGAAAATGTACCGAGCGGCCATTTTGAGAGAAAAAGAAAAGGGCCTCCTCCTTCCCATTTTTCAAAAAAACAGGACGCCAAACATGTTTTTTTTTAAATTTGGCCTTATATAAAAAAATAAAAAAAACGATCCAACTGTACCGGTAGTTATTCTTTAAGCCACTGGAACTGCGTAGAGTTCCGTAGTGTGGAAAGCTTTTACTGCTTTGTCGATCTGGCGTAGGGTAGCGTACTGTTGCGTAGGTATGTAGCGTAGTGTTGCGTAAAAAGGCGTACTTTCTGCATCAAATTTCTACGCCGAAAGTACGCGAAAAAAATTAAACATGTTGAATTGTTTTCGTTCATCTTGCGTACCCCTTTCCGTCCCTCAGCATATAGTAACGTAGGCCAGCGTAGTTGGTACGCAACACTACGCAACTCTACGTATTGACCCCACGCCAATTACTGACTCGCAAGTGTCACAAATAAAGTATTAAAAACATGCTCATCTGACCCTAATTAAACGCCTAACCCCCCCCCCCCCCAAGCTTTCGGGGGTTTATGGCCCCTTGAAACCCGTGGACCCCACGCCTATATCATATATACACTCAACCCGCTGCGATCTGATCTCTCTCCCCCCCCCCCCAACTTTGAAGAATGTAACCCCCGAGCTCTTGGGGGTTTATGGCCCCTTGAAACCCGTGGACCCCACCCCTATATTATATATACACTCAACTCAGGACCCGCGGAAATCCGAGGGATTCTAGAGGGGGGCGCAGGCAAAAAATTAAGTTTTTCATTTCGGAGGCTCCATTTCAAATTTTTGGGAAATTTTCAGGGGCTACTTTTTCAACTTTCGGGGGCTCTTTTTTCTTGGGCTACTTTTTCATTAATTCATAAAAGGATAGGCCTACACTTTGTTGAGATTTGTTTAGTAGGCTAAGGTTTCAGGCTTCCTACTTCATAATTGCCTATTTAAAAAAAAAAAAACATTTTTCTAGTTCAATAACTAAGTTTTCATGCATTGATTTGATGCAAGAACTGTAACATAATGAACCTAGATTGTGATTATTTCTGACCATGAATTTCGATAATCATTTTCCAAAGTAAAATTTTCACAAGAAAATCAGACAGTCGTTTAAAAACGTAGACATTAGTAATATTTTTTACTAATTCTAAGCTCAGGTTTCGTAAATCTATTCACGAAACTATATTGAAATCGCGGCAATAATGATGCAAACCAACAGATAACAATTTCAAAGTGTCAAATGAGTTGAGATGAGCTTGCAGGAAGCTCAACGTCGGCGCCGCAGGCGTCGGACGCCTGCGGGGCGCGGTCCCGGTGTTGGAGCTTCCTGCAAGCTCATCTCAACTCACACACACTGCACTGCGTGTTGATTGAAGGCAGCTTGCGACTGAACTGTCAGTCCAATGGTTTTCTTGTGAAAACTTTCCTTTAGAAAATGATAATCAACATTTTGTATACATGGCCGTAATAATCACAAAATAAACTTTGATTTCATACCTCCATTCACTCGCGGCAATAATGATGGAAATAGGTCTCTAAGTTAGGACGTGGACGGGAAGCTTCGTGTGTATCTCTGTGGCTTGTGCAGCGCTAGAGCACATCCTATAGCAAGACGCTTTACTCTCGGTGATCCCGCCCTTTGCATAGAGCATTTAATACGCAACATAATGTGAGTGGTTGGTCATTTGTTGTGAGTCTCTTTGAGAACTGCAAAGAAATGAGTGTGATCGACGGCGCGGTCTATATAGAGAATATCATATAGAAAGATACCTAACACGGGGTAAGTCATACCCATTCAGCGTGCATTTAATACGCAACTTAATGTGAGTGGATGGTCATCGGTCGTGTGTCTACGGATGTTATGTTGAATATCCATGAGGTATCACTTTTATCACTTTCTCTTTCTGTCTTTCCTTATCTTATTCTTTGTTTTCATCATTCTATCTCTTTGTCTTTCTGTCTTTCCTTATCTTATTCTTTGTTTTTATCATTTTATCACTTTCTCTTTCTGTCTTTCCTTATGTTATTCTTTGCTTTTATCATTCTATCACTTTCTTTTCTGTCTTTCCTTATGTTATTCTTTGTTTCTTCCTTCTATCACCTTCTCTTATGTTATTATTTGTTTTCATCATTCTATCACTTTCTCTTTCTGTCTTTCCTTATGTTATTCTTTGTTTTTATCCTTTTATAACTTTCTCTTTCTGCCTTTCTGGAGTGCGCCCCAACGTCATCTCGTAAAAAGTCGACGTGAGGCCGGCCTATGTGTAGACACAAAATTGCGGGCCCGAGATCATGTGTAACAGGGGTTTGATGATCTCGAGGCGGCTTCAAATTGCAGGTGTGAGGCCGCCTCCGGGGCCCGCTTTAAATGCCGACGCATGTGTAACAGGGGTCTAGGCCTACTTCAATGAATGGATAGACATAAATAGTCGCATGGATGGATACATAATATAGCGTATAGTTGTCGAATATTGGCATGTTTGGCCCTTCATAGTCTCTTCGACTCTGAATAGCTCACTCACTCACTCAGTCGAGCAGCCAGCGCAGCTAGAGTGCACCGCATTACACACTGTATGCGTACGGCAGAGCTCTTGAAACTGAACGATGTTTTTCTCTGATTTTCTTGTGAAAACTTTCCTTTAATAAATGATAATCAAAACTCAGTAAACATGGCCAGAATAATCACAAAATAAGCTTTGATTTCATACCTCCACTCACGAAAACTATTTAAAAATCGCGGCAATAATGATGGAAATAGGTCTCTAAGTTTGGACGTGGATGGGAAGACATCTGTTGCGCTGATTTTATTTATAGGCCTAGATCTAGATCTAATTGATTTCATCATGAAATAAGCTAATAAATATCAAATAAAGACTTAACTCATTTAAATTTTAAATATTATAGATCTAGGTCTACATTTTAATTAAAATTAAAAAAATGGTAAAGATTACAAAATCTAAACTATACAAAACAAACACGGGGAAGAAAAAAAAACTTGCGACGGAGGCGGGATCGAACCCGTGCGTGCAAAAAGTGCAAGAGCTGCCGGCGAATCGAACGCAACCGGCGCCTCAGACCGCTCGGCCATTTCCGTTTCATGCTAAAGCATGAAATTCGCGACGTATAAGTAGGACGTGCGGACGCATCGACGACGTCGACGACGACCGGGACGTCGCACCGCGCCGGGACGTGGTCGAGCAGCTGGATTGAAATGCTCTCTGTCCGCTCGACCGCCCGGCGGCGCCCGTGGGCGGGCGGGAGGGGAGATTTGGGCGCTGTAAAATGGACCCCGGATACCCCCCTCGACGCCTTAGCGTATTATTATATGGACTAGCTGGACCCGCGGAAATCCGCGGGATTCTAGAGGGGGGCGGGGGGGTGTAAATAGATATATAGAGACTGTCTAAATTAAAACCACCAAGAACTTTATTTGCCATTCAGGCCATTAAAAAAATGTTTTGCGTCCCCGCCCGCTTACTTTTTGGGGGCCGCCTCCTATTTTTTTTTTTTTGAATTTTTTTTGATTTTTTTTTTTGAAAGAAAAAAAAAACAGCGTCCCCGCCTGCTTCCTATTTGGGGGCCGCCTCCTATTTTTTTCTTTTTTTTTTTTTTTTTTTTTTTTTTTGAAGAAAAAAAACATGAAAAGCACTGCTCAAATGTATTTCTGATTTTAAAAAAAAAAAAAAAAATTGTCGGCCGCCATCTTGAAAAATAGCCCGAATGTCAGGGAAAATGTACCGAGCGGCCATTTTGAAAGAAAAAAAAGGGCCTCCTCCTTCCCATTTTTCGAAAAAACAGGACGCCAAACATGTTTTTTTTTTTAATTTGGCCTGATATAAAAAAAAAAAAAAAAACGATCCAACTGTACCGGTAGTTATTCTTTAAGCCACTGGAACTGCGTAGAGTTCCGTAGTGTGGAAAGCTTTTACTGCTTTGTCGATCTGGCGTAGGGTAGCGTACTGTTGCGTAGGCATGTAGCGTAGTGTTGCGTAAAAAGGCGTACTTTCTGCGTCAAATTTCTACGTCGAAAGCACGCGAAAAAAATTAAACATGTTGAATTGTTTTCGTTCATCTTGCGTACCCCTTTCCGTCCCTCAGTATATAGTAACGTACCGAGCGGCCATTTTGAAAGAAAAAAAAAAGGGCTTCCTCCTTCCCATTTTTCGAAAAAACAGGACGCCAAACATTTTTTTTTTTTTAGTTTGGCCTTATATAAAAAAATAAAAAAAACGATCCAACTGTACCGGTAGTTATTCTTTAAGCCTCTGGAACTGCGTAGAGTTCCGTAGTGTGGAAAGCTTTTACTGCTTTGTCGATCTGGCGTAGGGTAGCGTACTGTTGCGTAGGCATGTAGCGTAGTGTTGCGTAAAAAGGCGTACTTTCTGCGTCAAATTTCTACGTCGAAAGCACGCGAAAAAAATTAAACATGTTGAATTGTTTTCGTTCATCTTGCGTACCCCTTTCCGTCCCTCAGCATATAGTAACGTAGGCCAGCGTAGTTGGTACGTATTGACCCCACGCCAATTACTGACTCGCAAGTGTCACAAATAAAGTATTAAAAACATGCTCATCTGACCCTAATTAAACGCCTAAACCCCCCAAGCTTTCGGGGGTTTATGGCCCCTTGAAACCCGTGGACCCCACGCCTATATTATATATACACTCAACCCGCTGCGATCTGATCTCTCCCCCCCCCCCCCAACTTTGAAGAATGTAACCCCCGAGCTCTTGGGGGTTTATGGCCCCTTGAAACCCGTGGACCCCACCCCTATATTATATATTCACTCAACTCGGACCCGCGGAAATCCGAGGGATTCTAGAGGGGGGCGCAGGCAAAAAATTAAGTTTTTCATTTCGGAGGCTCCATTTCAAATTTTTGGGAAATTTTCGGGGTCTACTTTTTCAACTTTCGGGGGCTCTTTTTTCTGGGGCTACTTTTTCATTAATTCATAAAAGGATAGGCCTACACTTTGTTGAGATTTGTTTAGTAGGCTAAGGTTTCAGGCTTCCTACTTCATAATTGCCTGTTAAAAAAAAAAAAAACATTTTTCTAGTTCAATAACCAAGTTTTCATGCATTGATTTGATGCAAGAACTGTAACATAATGAACCTAGATTGTGATTATTTCTGACCATGAATTTCGATAATCATTTTTCAAAGTAAAATTTTCACAAGAAAATCAGACAGTCGTTTAAAAACGTAGACATTAGTAATATTTTTACTAATTCTAAGCTCAGGTTTCGTAAATCTATTCACGAAACTATATTGAAATCGCGGCAATAATGATGCAAACCAACAGATAACAGTTTCAAAGTGTCAAATGAGTTGAGATGAGCTTGCAGGAAGCTCAACACCGGCGCCGCAGGCGTCGGACGCCTGCGGGGCGCGGTCCCGGTGTTGGAGCTTCCTGCAAGCTCATCTCAACTCACACACACTGCACTGCGTGTTGATTGAAGGCAGCTTGCGACTGAACTGTCAGTCCAATGGTTTTCTTGTGAAAACTTTCCTTTAGAAAATGATAATCAAAATTGAGTATACATGGCCGTAATAATCACAAAATAAGCTTTGATTTCATACCTCCATTCACGAAAACTATATAAAAATCGCGGCAATCTTGATGGAAATAGGTCTCTAAGTTTGGACGTCGACGGGAAGCCCCGTGTATTTATCTGGCTTAATTGTGCAGAGCTAAAGCACATCCTATAGCAAGACGCTTTACTCTCGGTGATCCCGCCCTTTGCATAGAGCATTTAATACGCAACATAATGTGAGTGGTTGGTCATTTGTTGTGTGTCTCTTTGAGAACTGCAAAGAAATGAGTGTGATCGACGGCGCGGTCTATATAGAGAATATCATATAGGAAGATACCCAACACGGGGTAAGTCATACCCATTCAGCGTGCATTTAATACGCAACTTAATGTGAGTGGATAGTCATCGGTCGTGTGTCTACGGATGTTATGTTGAATATCCATGAGGTATCTCTGTCGTCACGCATATCATGCATTATGCATGTCGCGTCTGTTTTCGACCTGGACGTCAACACGGAGGAGGACCTCGGGCGGAGTATAGCCAATTCGCTAGAGTAGACTCTCCCGCGGACGACGGCACCGGGCACGGGTACCCCGAGGGGAGGGTTCAGGAGGAGATAGCTGCACCAACTTGGGTCGGCGATCTCATTAAAAAACAATAGAATACAAAGGCTGGCGGAGACGTCGCGCCCCCCGCGGAGCCTTAGCGTATTACTTATAGTGATATCACGTACGACTAAGCACAGGTGATTTTAAGATATACACACGACTCCCTTTTACAGGGGAAAAGCTAATGGTGTTTGAAAGGTTAAATGTGTTTATAATGTCAATATTTATAATGTTTATTGTGCAAAACCTTACAATTTATGGAAAAGAAGTTTATATGAAAAAATAAAAAATTCCCACCCCAGCTCCCCCTCGCTCCCTCCCCCTCTCTCTCTCTCTCTCTCTCTCACACACACACACACACACACGCACTTTTGCTCTGCCTCTCCTTCTCCTCTATCTCTCTCTCTCTCTCTCACTCTCTCTCTCTCTCCCATCTCGTTATCTTTTTCTCATTTTCCCCTCTTATTCTCGCTCCCGATCTCTCTTTAACTCTCTCCCACACTTGTCTCCCTCACCTACCCCTTCTCTCTCTCTCTCTCCCTCCCTCCCTGAAGCAAACTAAGCGGAAATCACAATCATGAAGCAGGCATTAATCTCCTAACATCCTTCGTCTTGTCTCTGTATTCATTCCGCGTATTCGCCACTTTCTCACATCGCATATTTTTCACACCATCATTCTCAAAACCTTGCTCTACATTCAACAAAACCATCTGCCCAGGCTCGATCAAAGTAGTTAAACATCTACCTGTGATTAGCACATGAGGAAACTGAACATGTTTACCCACATACACACACACGCAAACACGCACGCACACACGCACTCACCATGCACACACGCACTCATCACGCACATGCCAGCCCACGCTTGTTCAATAAACAAACTAGAATGACAGATATCTTCCCGGGCATCGTAAATAATCAGGACATCATGGTAACAGGTTACTCATAAATAATATATCGTATATATTGATTCGGTTGGAGAATACAGATTACCAGTGTCCCAGGCGAGAATCTCAGGCCGCGTCAGATCTTTAGATAAAAACATGAATATCCTATTCTTGAGCGGCATGAACATCTGGTTCCTTTGGATATAAAATTGTTAATTCATTTTATCCTCCTCTCTTTGATAATGATCCAAAAGAAAATCTGAAGTGAGTCTGGGAGAAGAGCCTATTCTGCTGAACATGCACACCTCTATCGGAGGCCGGCCGGCGAACCTGCTCGGGCGGAGATGTTTGCCTCTGACCAGGGACTTGGGATACTGACACCGGCATTTCTTCAATGTACATTGAAAGTGTGTGAAAATGAATAATGTATGAACTCGTGATTTGATAGTCATTCTAAACGGGATTTTAATTTCATTCTTAGCATCATCATCGGTCGCACAACTACCGTCATCACCATTATCATCAACATCATCATCGTCTTCGTCAACATCAGCAGTCATTTCCATTCATTCCATCACCGGCATGTCGAGATTCTTTTGGTTTTTCAAACTCAATAATATTGATAATAATAATAATAATAGCTAGTTCTTATATAGCGCTTTTCAAGACCGAAGGCCCTCTCAAAGCGCTTTACAGATATATATATTATTACCCCGGTCATAGGATTCAGGCTTACCCGCACACAATGTATGCACATTCTCCACTCCCTGGGGAGCATTCCAGCCAGTCGCCATTTTACAAGCGCCACTTGCTAATCAAACCACATTAGCTTTCGCATCCTACCGGGTACCCATTTAACACCTGGGTGGAGAGTGGCAAATGTAGATCAATGTCTTGCCAAAGGACATTAGTGCCGCGGTGGGACTTGAACCGCGAACCTTGTGATCCACAGTCCGATGACATATCCACTCGTCCACGACAGATGATTAGTAGGAAAATTAACATTGAAGTTGATTAAATGATTGTATAGGCAGATAAATATTTTCATATATATTATTACTCATGTCATCTTGGCAAATTGAATAATCATTATAAGTATAATAATAATAATATTTAGTTTTTATATAGCGCTTATCACAAAATGTCTCTAAGCGCTTTACAAATATACTATTACCCCGGTCATTGGATTCAATTACATGGGTATACGTTTCGCGCATTTTCTTGCTTTTACTTCCTATTGATTTCTAATGTAATTGCTGAATGTTGCGATTTACTCTGATAAATACAAGACAAAAGTTTTCCATCAAAGTTCTTTCTGATCACGTAGCACTAATAATTGTTTGAGGAAATAATCTCATTAAATGAATACATGTAGATACATAAAAAAGGAGGTTGTTTAATATCTACTTAAGATGATACACGATAACCTCACCTCGAGTGCAAGGCATGTCTCTGTTTTCTTCAATGATTACAGGACAAACATCAGGGGGGTGTTTCACAAAACTTGTCATCAGTGACAAATGACAGTTGTTGTTATAAGCTACTGAAATCCTTGCTTCTGATTGGTTATCAACAGATTTGTCACTGATATTTATCATTTGTCATTGAAAAAAGGCTTTGTGAAACTGGTTCCAGGTGTAAACAACATGAGCATTATCAACAAGTTCTTCAAATGAGATTGCAATCAGGATCATTTATTAGATGAGGAGGCGCAGACAGAACGCTGGTTGATCTAAAAATGGACCACCATACAAGCATAATTATGGATGGCACTGTACACAGCAACGTAGCTATCTAATTCTAAAATCACAGCAATCTGCTCACTCAATTAAGGACGGTGCTCAGTAGAGTGATTTTATTGCAAATAGATACAGGCTTGGCATTTGGAAATGCCGCCAGGGAGCATAACTCATGCTCGACTGAGATCATTCTTATGTTTAGCATCAACATGTTGGGTTGTATTGTATATGATGACAGATTTGGGAGATGTGGTTTTTGTAACTGCAAGAATCTAAATCTACCAAGTTCTTGTTTTTGTCGTCGATTTTTGTAATTTCTATCACCACAATAACATCTTTATTTGTAGCAAATAGCCTGCATACATATTCCCTAATGTTATCTCTGTACATCTCCTTTTTATACAACGGGAAAAGAAGCTCGATTCAGGAAGAATAAGATCGATAATATCTCAATCAAACAAACTGCCACACCGACCCTAGACCGACCAATTTCGTCCATTGGGGGTAATGTAGTTTTTTTCTTTCTGGTACCGGTCTCTGCTGTTTGCCTTGTGTATAAAAAGTTCAGTTTTACAGACGAGACAATTCCTAGTCAAGCGTTTTAAATGTATAAATGAGGTGATACTTATTATGTATTAAAGATAGTGATGACATTGTGTTAAGCTTGATTTTTTTTCTGCGCTGTCTGCCCCCCCCCCCTCTCTCTCTCTCTCTCTCTCTCAAATACACAACCACACACAAGCGCACGCAAGCACACATCACGCAAGCGCACACACACAATTTCTCGTTTAATCGTTCTTCTTCTCTTACTATTACGTTGCTTTTTGGGCAGGATCCAGGGGATATAATCTCAAGGGGGCAATGTTTTGAAAGTTCATCTTCTGAAGAAGAGTCATTTGATGATTGGCTTGTTTGAACAAGATTTTACGATTCAATATTCCATTAGTACATTCAGATTAAAAAAACATTATTACAATGTGTGGTGTCTTTGACGTCAACATCAACATCATCACCATCACCATCACCATCATCATCATCCTCCTCCTCATCACCATCCTCATCATCACGAATGTCTTCGTCGCACCACGAGGAAAATCATGTAATTCATCTGATTCATACACCACTTCTTCACACACCCCGCATTGTTGTTTACTCCTTTTCAACGATCTTCACACATATTGATTTCGCCTTGACAGAGCTTCGGGCCAAAGCAGTTTCACATCTAACTACGGCATTAAGAGGCTCGTGTCCGCCACAAATAGCGGCGGACTTAACTCTAATCAAATATCACGAAGGCTGAAGTGTACAGACTAAATACATCAATGTCGCTTTGCTTGGCTGTATGCGGTGTTATGATCACATTTATCAAAAGGCGGCTAACCGGAGAGGTACTTGAATGTAGCATGTTCAGTGTTTGCATGACTGTTAATGTTTCTAATCAGGAGTTG
Organism: Strongylocentrotus droebachiensis; assembly: GCA_035222895.1. Classification (NCBI taxonomy): domain Eukaryota; kingdom Metazoa; phylum Echinodermata; class Echinoidea; order Camarodonta; family Strongylocentrotidae; genus Strongylocentrotus; species Strongylocentrotus droebachiensis. Next base: position 42,838 of record JAVYIG010007324.1, read on the forward strand.
GCAATAGAAAACGCTTTCCCATCAAAAGTGGATGATACCTTTTACTCTTCTGAGTTGTGGTAAACTTTGTTTATTCTTCAGGTAAAAGGAAAGTGAAGATATTGTTTTAGTTTGGGGTATAAAACAGGAATTATGCGAACGTGTACAGATAGAGGAAAGTTGAACGAATGCACAAACAAATAAAACAAAAGCATTAGAGGAGTAGGTATTTTAATAAAACAGGATAGAATGTGAGAAGATTGATTAAGTGGAAGAGACACAGAGACCGCAAAGTGCTCAGTGAGTAGCAGAAGCAAAATGTGTACAGTTAGAGGAAGAAATCAAATGTCACGGAGAAAAACAGGAACGTTGAAGATGGAGGGAGAAATTTGAATACAAATGTCTGAACAAGTCAGATAGAACACCGGACGAATTCATTATCCAACGTAATTGCTTTCAATCACAATCCATAATGTGATACTGCTGCGATGCCAGATCGCGCGCATAAACGTGTGCTTTTCGAAACCGCCGATCGCGACGGTGCAGCCAATCAAAACGCAATCGACATGGGTGTGTTTTGCAGCAATGCAATCAGTCTCTGAACAGGGAGGTGTTCGACCCTGTCTTAAAACATGCGTCACATATCGCTTTCTTCAGCTTCGTCCGTTTTGTGATTGGGCACCACTCTTCAAATAGCCCTCGTATCGATGGTACGCAGTGTGAATGTCGCTCTACAGGACAAACACATTTTGTACACGCTCACTCAAGGATTAATCGCGATAAGTTTGGACCGACATGAATGCAGATCTCCATTACCAAAGAGCGAAAACATCAAAGTTGCTTCAAGAATACCTTCTTTTTTTAAATCAAATAGGCTATAAGGGATACAATTCATGACAGACATGTCGTCATCTGAGTTTTAATGCATTAGCTTAGATTTTGATATTTTTGTGGGCTAGTCGGAATTAAAAAATCAAAACTTCGAGAAAAATAAAAATGACAAAATTGGCCTCTCATGCCCTTAAATAATATACTGCCAGCTCTACGATCGGGAGAGAAACCAAATATCCTTATCTCGTCCCTGTCCCTCGATGACCTATATGCACCCCCACCCCACCTTCTTCTCCTTAGCAAATACCAATGTCTTTTAACGCGACTTTAATATCCGTCTACCCAAAGGTCTCACTGATGTCTGTTTACACATCACCCAATTCCCCCCACCGCTAATGGCTAGACATTGGAGACCATCCTTGCCCTTTTATGATAAAGGATGTGTCCGTACCAAGTTATATTACTCGATCAGATTTGGGGGTTGAAAACTTGTACTCAAACTGATTTTGCTCCATGCCCTTGCCCTTCTCTGTTTGAGGATGTGTCCATACCAAGTTATATTACTATTTTGGGATTGAAAGACTTGTACTCAAAATGCTTTTGCTCCATGCCCTTGCTATTGTTCGTGTCAAGGTGTGTCCATGGCAAGATTTACCCGATTACTTTTATTTCAATACTTGATAAGAGTAATAATTATATTTCTTGATCAGATTTGATAATAATAGCTCGTTCTTATACAGTGCGTCCCAGAAAAAACGAAACCGAGAAGTATCGATGTTTTATCATGACTTAATCACAACCATAATTAATGAATGATACATATTTGGAAAGCTTAGAGTCTCCTCTTTCAGTTGATGCTACTCACGTGATGCATATTTCACGCATGAGTGATTAAAAGCAATTTGAAGGAAGGAAACCAAAAAGTAATTTGGCGGGCGGTATCTGAATTTCAAAGAAAAATTCACATTTCTAAAAAGTTCATTTTCTGCTCTTTCATATGATATCTCAATCAAGAAAAATGAGCCAGGAATAACAAAGTTCTGTTTGTTTAAAGTAGCCCTTACATTTTCATAATTTTAAAAAACGAATTCGTTTTCATGGGTGCCTGCTGTAGCAAAAAGCAGAATTGACAAAAGACTTAACTCCGTTTCGTTGACAATCAGCCATGCATGAAGACTCTCGTCTACGGCTGATTGTCAACGAAACGGAGTTAAGTCTTTTGTTAATTTCGTTTATTGATACGGCAGGCAGCCAGTAAAAACGAATTCGTTTAATAAAATTATGGAAATGCAAGCACTACTTTAAACAAACAGAACTTTGTCATTCCTCGCTCATTTTTCCTGATTGAGGTGTCATATGAAAGGGCAGAAACTCAACTTTCTAGAAATGTGAATTTTTCTTCGAAATTCAGATACCGCCCGCCAAATATCTTTTTGGTTTCCTTCCTTCAAATTGCTTTTAATCACTCATGCGTGAAATATGCATTATCTGAGTAACATCACATGAAAGAGGAGACTCTAAGCTTTCCAAATATGTATCATTCATTAATTATAGTTGTGATTAAGTTATGATAGAACATCGATACTTCTCGGTTTCGTTTTTTCTGGGACGCACTGTATAGCGCTTTTCAGGACCAGAGGCCCTCTCAAAGCGCTTTACAGATAAGTATATTATTACCCCGGTCATTGGATTCAGGCTTACCCGCACACAATGTATGCACATTCTCCACTCCCTGGGGAGCATTCCAGCCAGGCGTCATTTTTACAAGCGCACACTTGATAGTACGACATTTTGCTCGAAATCGCTCAACGCAGTTTATTGAGTATATTTTGCTCGGCGGACAGATGGAACTCGCCCTTCGAATATCCCATATTTTTTTAATGTAACATTTTGGTTTAGATTTCCTTTATGTTTAACTTCTTACCCATAATCATTTGAATATAGATTCATAACGGTTTCATCAAAATCCCTTCATTCTTTTTTTGTCCATTTCTTTCTTACTTTCTTTCTGTCTGTCCCTTGTTTTTTCTTTACCATGTTTTCCATATGCTCAACTTGTGTCAGTGTATCCAGGTCGTCATTATGCCGCTGGCGTTACACTGGTAATCTGTTATTTTGCCTGATTTGTTGTTATTCTTTGTCATGAACGAAAATTTCGGCTAAAAACAAAATAATGAATATAAATTACGTTGAATATAAATTACGTTGAATATAAATTACGTTGAATATAAATTACGTTGAATATAAATTACGTTGAATATAAATTACGTTGAATATAAATTACGTTGAATATAAATTACGTTTACGTGGGCATGCTTATTACTCTGGATACATACGTCCGCCCCAGCTTTTGCTTTTTGTAATTCAAACAAAACTGAATTTGACAACATGGAAAATAAACAAAACTTGAAAAATGAAACTTGGCTCAATAGATTTTGAATCAAAATTAGAGGAGCACCTTTCCGCTCCTCAAGCAAATGCCGATGACTTTCTGTCAAATGATCCTTATGACGTCAGTGACTCTCCCGAAAGCCCGAATGTTATTTACGATAAATTAATGATCACGTGCCGTGACAGAGCGTAGTAAAAAGGTATTACTGACATGTTTTTCACATTTATCTTGCATCTTGTGATTTATTTATTGCTTTTTTTTCTTCATGGACGTCTATTGTTAGTTCCAAATAATTCGTGTAAGGTGGACAGGGGCATGCCTCTTTAAAGAAAAAGTCTAGTATCTGTCTGCTTGTCTGTATAGTTTGTATATGGGTGTGCGTGTGTGTGGTGTGTCTTCTCATTTGCTTTCAATTTGTGTTTAACATTTCTTGTTTCTGATGGAAAAAATGAAATTCACTGAAATATGATCGTATCGGTGATTAATTGCCAATGTCTAAAAAATTATGCTCATCATAAACAGTTACAAATGCAAGGTCTTTTCGTTTACCCTCGACAAACTGGAATTTTCCAGAGCATCTTTGAAAACGAATTCAGATAATAAGGGTTTCTGTTTTCAAATAGCTAAAGAAGAAAGAACACTTAATCCAACATTATACAGTGCACGATTAGGCCTATTTAATTCAAATGGGAAATGAAAAATAGAATATTGCACCTTGGTCACTTGGATGTGCCCAACACTAGAATGAAAACAAACTAGATGAACAATTACAATTTATTGCTCCGAATGAGTAGATTTTGTCTGATTTGATCGGTTCCAAGTCGGTTTTTGCGGAGCCCTCCATCTAAAGGGTATAACGGAGGCACTAAAACGCCAAAAGGATGACACAAATCTGACGACTATTGACTAGCTACATGATGTATCTGGCAAGAAATAACGGTTTACGTTGAACCAACCAAAACCCTTCTTTGTGCAATGAGTACCTGACTATATAAGTGTGCTTCGTCTTGTGTCAATATTGTCGAATGACATCTTGAGGTTCAGCGAAAGGAAGACTGTTTACCTTTTCTCCGCTCCTCGGTTTGTTATTGGTACTTACTGCAGAGTGTTTGGTCTGGACTATTGACTTCTTTACAGAGGTAGTCTCATTTACTTAAAGAAAACATCTGTTATTCCCAAGCGATTTCTTCTTCTTTTTCTTCATCATTTACGTTTTTTTTTCGTCCCCCTTTTAATTTTTTTTTATTTCCCTTTTTTTTCTTCTATTCCTATCTGACGGTCATTTTGACTGAAGAAATTCAATTTGAACCGACTGATAATAGACGTCTCTTATGTACCAACAATTTCACAATAAGACGTTCAGTTGTTAACCGTTAATTGCTACGGTTTCGTTGATATTTTTCTCATTTAAAAGTGTTGAAAATGGAAAATGCACTTTCTTACCTGATTTCATTGTAACATAAACGTGTTACTTTATCATAGTCATGATTGTATACACCAGTGGCGTAGACAGGTTCGTACACCTGGGGGGGATGACTCAGGGGCGGATCTAGCTTTTTGCTTAGGGGGGGGTTGACCAAAATAATGACGATGCGGAGCATCGTCCACGAGCCGCGAAGCGGCGAGCCGATTTTTTTTGGGGTGTTTATTTGAACCCCGTAAGTGATGTTTTCCTGGCATCTATTAACACAATGGAGACCATAAAAAGCAGTGCATGATAACGTCTTTTTAAATCAAGTAACAGTTAAATACACAGTTATATCCAGAGTTATCATGTGTTTGGTTAAGTTACCAGATGAGTTGAATATCTTCTCACAATATTTTCACTTGAAAGGGTTTCTCTCCAGCGTGCGTTCTTTTTTCTTTCTTTTTTTTTTTTTTTTCTTTTTTTCCCCCTTTTTTTGTTTTGTTTGTTTTTTGGGCCGCCCAAGGGGGGGGGGGGGGGTTAAACCCCCTAAACCCCCCCCCCGTAGATCCGCGCCTGTTTAATCTTGTGGTTATCTTGTGGTTTCCAAACCACAAGATAACCACAAAATACTTGTAAGATTTTCTTTTTTTTACCGTCTGAATTGGCTTTCACCGTGTGAATGCGGCTAATAACAATAAACACAATTACAATAATGATGAGGATTATTATTATCATCATCATAATTATTATTATTATTAATATTATAATTGTTATCATTATTATTATTACTATTATTATCATCATTAAGACTTATTAAGTAAGCAAATATCATTCCCCAAAACCTGGGGGGGATGATTGTACATGCCATCCCCCCCACCTTGTGAGGTGGGGGGGATGCATCCCCCTCATCCCCCCCCCCCCCCCCCCGTTGTCTACGCCCCTGGTATACACCAATCGGGTAAAACAAATCGCAAAGAGATACTGGCTCTACAATCAACAGTTTTGCTCTTGTTCTATATCCATTGGTCTACTTTCTCTCAACTAATGCAAAACAAAGATTTATGCCGTAATTGGACGGTTCTTTGGCACGTGATTAGGTAGGAAATGTGATTGAATAGGTCTCAGCACCTCTGTGAAGCGACGTTATAGATCATAAGTAAAGACGTGACATGAGCATTAAATGTCGATTATCTGGAAGGTGATATTTGCACAGCGTCTCTATTTACTTACACGATGGTCTTAAAAATAAAAATTGGAGCTTTACGAGTCATTTGTTATCATTAAGAGTACGTGCTGTATGAAAGCTTATTATTGTATTACTTAGCTTTTGAAGTTCTTAAATCATGTTGCTGAAACATACAGCGATATTTCATTTTTCATGGTGCAGTGGCGTAGGTAGAGAAGGCACGTGCCCCCCTCCCCCCCCCCACCGAGTGGTAAATATTTTATTTTAAATAAGAACAGAGAAAAGGGGGCAGGGATAATGGGACACCAACGAGAAAAAGAAGACGCCTTGCCCATCTTCCGCACCCTAATCAGTAAATTAGCATTTCATTTCCCGAGTAAAACCGGTGCCGCCCCCGCCCCTTCTTCGTTCCAGTGCCGTCTAAAAGGTGGTACTCATTTCGAGCGACGCAGCGAATTTACATTACATTATAGAACAGTTTTAATAACACGCCCCTCTTAAAAAAAGAAATGGAAGCTCTTATTACCAATCATGTGAAAGAATATGTTTGACTAATAAGTGATGATACAAATTTTGCCGGGAAACCGCCTAATAAATTGATATATATTATGTTGGTAAATTATCATATCGATCCGGCCTGGATACATATCGTGAAAGCACTTCAACATTGAACATTTGGGCATATATTTCTGTTTATTGCAAATTTAGGTTGAAGTATTGTCATCTAAAACTCTGAAGGCAATATTTAAACAATATTGAATGGATATTTTGCACCCAAAACCCTTGAACCGCAATTTTACCACTACCGGATTATACCTTTAACTCCCTATCATGATGAGACATTAACAAACTAAGTTCTATGTTCAAGTTTGAACAATGCTCAAGTATTAGGTGGCACTTTGGTCGAACTTGCTTAATAATTGACATCGTGTATACCCGATATGTCTGTTATTGTTTGGTATATCAGGTGTTACGAGCCAGTCAAGAACATATACGGTGTCTCGAATTGTAATGGTGCCCATCTGAACCTTCATCCGAGCCATTGGTTTAAATAATATATACAGAAGATAATAACATTTAAATAGGACATCGCTGGTGAAATGTCAAGGTGAGTTAAAACATTGTCACCTGTCACAATTAATTAATCATTGTGGTAGAAATATTTATTACAATTACCTGTGTGGCGTTGCGGAGTTCTGTAGGATGCGAAAACTTATGTGCTTAGATTAGCAAGTGTGCACTTGTACAAATGACGCCTGGCTGGAATGCTCCCCAGGGAGTGGAGAACGTGCATACATTGTGTGTGGGTAAGCCTGAATCCGATGACCGGGGTAATAATATATATATATATATATCTGTAAAGCGCTTTGAGAGGGCCTTCGGTCCTAAAAAACGTTATATAAAAACTAGCTATTATTATTATTATTATGCCTCTCTTCTTCTTCTTCTTCTTCTTCTTCTTCTTCTTCGTCTCCTCCTTTTTCTTCTTCTTCTTCTTCTTCTTCTTCTTCTTCTTCTTCTTCTTCTTCTTCTTCTTCTTCTTTGACTATCGAATGTCGAATATGACTAATCGAACTACAATGTGACAGATAGAGAGAGAAAGAGAAAGAGAGAGAGAGAGAATAAAGAGAGGAGAAGAGGGAGGTAGAGAGAAATGTAACGGTAGATAATCATTGAAGACATGTAGCATTCGATGAGGATGTCTTAGGTTGGCTGGGTATACCGTCACGTCATGATATTAATACCGGACAAAATTCACGAATAACATCAATGGCGTCATAAGCATGACGACTGGGACTCGTTGCTTCTGCTGGAAGGCCAAAACTCTGAAGCAATTTGTGATTCAAACCCAGGATGGGAATTCTTGCTCCAAATTCCAGTTGAGCAACAGATCAATTCTACTAGGGCTAAGGATCCCGTTGACGTAGAGAATCCCCTCGATGCCCATTTATTTGATTTGTATAATAAGGAAACTAAACTATAACCGTAAATCATCGTAACCTCTTTGCATAAAATAGGATTTTTTGAGGATTATTTTGACGGAGTAATGTGACTTGGGTAAAGATATATGGGGAAAAAAACTGTAAGAGATAATAGCCAACGTGCACGCATTTAGATGGTCGGCCTATGGTTCATAATGTGATAATGTTAGTTTGCCTGCTGATTGTACATGTAGTGTCATGTTGTTTAGTACATAAATAAAATCATTGAAATATAACCCTAGTCATAAATTATGGACCTAAATTTTGACATACAGGCTTAATTAGAAATTGCTCTTCCTCATCCTTTTCGCCCCTTTACACCGCAAATTGTAAGACCAAGAAAGAAGCTGCCGGGCTATTATCGTAAGATATCTCCAGCGCATCGGCAATAATTATGGTTATTTTGTATAATTTGCGCCATCAGCGGCAGAGAATGTCTCAATATTGCTTTGCTCAGTTATCTAGGCCATTTCCTGATTAATGTCCTTGCCGGTGGCCGTGCAGTTTGTAAGTTCATGGCAAGCAGTGAGCGTCCTATATAAACCTAAAAAGAAGACTATAAACCCAAAACGTGGCCTACGTGACTAAAATGGATACGTTTTTCTTTGTTGTTTACTCATTCGCTTTCACAAAAGAAACCGTTCGAATCTTTGTCCAGCACAATCAAAAAGTCATAATAGAAAATTGGTGTTCGATCTCCCACAGACCTTTAATTGACCTAGATTGACCTATATTATATTAATGAATCTCGTACAAGTATACAAGTCTTTGAAAGCACATATGACTAGACGCATTTATCCAACCATAACTGACAAACACTGCTGAAAGTTAACGTCAAGGAAACGCTGAAGAACAGTGACGCAGCTACAGGGGGCACGGGAGCATATAACCCCTTCCCCCCATCGAATGGAAGTAAAAATAAAAATAATGATTAAACGATAAAAGAGAGAAAGGGAAAGAGGGGAAAAGGGGATGGGAAAAAAGGTTATTGCCACGTCTTTCGGATGGTGACGTAAAAGGTCGGTCCCCAGACGTCAATAATCATATCTGATTGATACACATCTGTAAAAACCCAATTACACACACAACTCTGAAGCCCCCCTTCCTCCAATCTATCAGTTGATTATGTTCTGCAATATATAGGCCTACCTATCAAACTTAGTAAACTAAGCCGTTTTCCGTCACTAATGTTTCGAATGTATCCCAATTTCATGGTATTGAGTGATGATGAGGCCTGCGTCGTGTTGATTTATGTTTATATCGCTATTTCTTTACCCATTGAGGGTAAAAAATAATGACACCCCCTTCCTCCCTTTTGAGAGGAATTTTTTAGTGGAAACATTAACATGATTGATGTCGGGGGAGGGGCTAACTGCCCCTCTCCCCTACCCGTCCACTTTAAGACCATCCTTGATCCCCTTCTACGGTCCCCCTCAGTATTCATGTGACATCGAAAGCATGAATATCCTTCACTGGAGAACAATATTTTTAATATCAACCAGGAGAAGTTATGAGGTATGGGTCCCCAAATTATATGAATGCTTGGCAAACTTCCAAGTTTTTTTGTTGTCAAGTGCTAGACATGATACATGCACTTGTAAACATAGACAGACGACCGGCACGCTATACCGTCACGTGACGAGACGAGCTATACACATAACTCCCGGATTGGAGGAGATATAACTGGGTCTGACCTGATTCATGTGAACCCATTAAATGATTGCAATAAAAGAATGCATTAAAATAATGTAATCTTATTAGAAAGAGATGGATTTCTTTGAAATTAATCTTGCCTACTGTGTTTATAGTGAAGTGGGCTAAAACTATTTCCTGGTTGTAATTAGGGAGAGGTGGGGTGAAGCCAAATTAGAATGACCGGGTCACCCAGGACACATTTTCTTTTATAGAAATCATTATTTTTATGCTTTTAAAGATGGAAACATGTAATGGTAAGAATCATTGTTGAATGGTGGGATTTCCTGAACAGTTCTTTCATTTTAAGTTCCGATCGTGTAATTAAGCCCTTTAGAATTATTCTATTCAAATGATACATACTGCATATAGAGATGTATGCCATAATGGAACAAGAATGGCGGGCTCTCATAGCAGACAAAAAGTTAAAGCCATATATCTATAGCCATTATCGGGATCATGAAGTAGTTATTCTCGTCAACGTTTGGCTACCCTCATGGTCAGTGGCGTAGACAGGTTCGTACACCTGAGGGATGACTCAGGGGCGGATCTAGCTTTTTGCTAAGGGGGGGGGTTGACCAAAATAATGACGATGCGGAGCATCGTCCACGAGTCGCGAAGCGGCGAGCCGATTTTTTTTGGGGTGTTTATTTGAACCCCGTAAGTGATGTTTTCCTGGCATCTATTAACACAATGGAGACCATAAAAAGCAGTGCATGATAACGTCTTTTTAAATCAAGTAACAGTTAAATACACAGTTATATCCAGAGTTATCATGTGTTTGGTTAAGTTACCAGATGAGTTGAATATCTTCTCACAATATTTGCACTTGAAAGGGTTTCTCTCCAGCGTGCGTTCTTTTTTTGTTTCTTTTTTTTCCTTTTTTTTTGGGGGGGGGGGGGCGCCCAAGGGGGGGTTTAAACCCCCTAACCCCCCCCCCCCCCCGTAGATCCGCGCCTGTTTAATCTTGTGGTTATCTTGTGGTTTCCAAACCACAAGATAACCACAAAATACTTGTAAGATTTTCTTTTTTTTACCGTCTGGATTGGCTTTCACCGTGTGAATGCGGCTAATAACAATAAACACAATTACAATAATGATGAGGATTATTATTATCATCATCATAATTATTATTATTATTAATATTATAATTGTTATCATTATTATTATTACTATTATTATCATCATTATGACTTATTAAGTAAGCAAATATCATTCCCCAAAACCTGGGGGGGATGATTGTACATGCCATCCCCCCACCTTGTGAGGTGGGGGGGATGCATCCCCCTCATCCCCCCCCCCCCCGTTGTCTACGCCCCTGCTCATGGTTCAGAAAGTGTTTAAAACCTAAATGCTCTTGACAAGAATGAGTAATCATGTAGGTAATGATTGGGTTTTATATATTTAAATCTTCGGATGTACTATGGTACATTATATTATTTACTTTATGCATTATGTGCCATGTTATTACAAGAACAACAAAAAAAGAGTTTTTCTCCTGTGTACAATATAATATAGTATATAATATTCCTTCTGTTTTGCTATATATTATACACTCCATTGTGAATTGATTTATATGAATATATATTTACAAACAGAATATTGATTTGTTACATTGCATTGTAAATTGATTTATATTTTTATAAACAGATTATTGATGTACATCAACGAAGTTTAATAAATACAATACATTGCATGTTTAGTTTGAAGCATTATCAATGATAAGCGAATGTTTTCATTTAGAAAGATATTAGGTTCATAGGATAACATACCAATAAGAAGAGGGCATGAAATTTGCTACGATACTATAGAATGTTGATCCCGGACAGGGGCGTAGCTACAGCACGGGAGGCACGGGGCACATGTCATGCCCCCTCCCCCACCCCCAAAATCGAGTGGGAAATCGAGAAAGGGATGAGAACTGAAAGGGAGAAGGGGGAAAGGACCAGAAAAGAAGACAACTTGACCACCTTCCGCATCCTCCCCCTAAATCAGTAAAATTGCACATAATTTTAAGAGTATGACTGGTGCCCCCCCCCCCCCCGCTCCCCCTCCCCCTCCCCCAATCGTACAAGTACCCTCTTACTGGATCGACTAACGCTATGCCACTGAACCCGGATCTAGTTCTACCCATTTGGAATATGCTCTTTGTAGTATGATCAAGTTTCGACTAAGCATACGTGTGTTATCCTTCCCCTTCCATGTCGGGTGTTAATGAGCTTGAGTAAGCAAGGTATTTAAGACTGACATTTAGAATGCAGCCAAGGCGAAAACAGGTTAATCAATGTGGCTTTCGTTTCTGTCTGAGAATGCGATTGGCACAGCATGATGGTAGCGCACGATGGTGTGACGATTTATTATTTGAAAGTCACTAGCCGCCCCCATGATTTCCTAGGGCATTAATGTTTCTTCTTCTTAACACTGTAAATCCCGTTGGATTTTTCACTAAAATAAGGCAAAATCATTTTACACTTGCCAGAAGAGCAGAAATTCCCAATCAATAAATTAAAAATAATCCTCTTTTTATCCTCATCCCATTCCCATCTCTCATTTTCCTTTTTCTCTCGTAAAGTTTCCACCGGGAGTTTCCATAACTTTCTCTCTTTATTTATTTATTATTTTCTTAATCCCCGTTAACCCAGCGTAACATGTCCCCCCCCCCCTTCTCAGCCCCCTCTTCCTTGTCATTTGTCCTCTTACATCCTTTCTCTTTCCACTACTTTCTCTTTCTGTCTACCCACTATAAAATTGTCCCGCACCAAGGGCTATGCATTAAAATGGCGAGGCAATATGTTATATCAACACAGATTGCGATAAGGCACGTTTGACTTTTATTTACCGAAATGTAACGACTTTTGGAAAAGGTGAATTGCCACATCAGGCAGTGCAGTGACGTCTGGTCTTCACAGCACCAAACGAATAAAAAGGAATCAGGATGAAAAAGAATCAAAGGTGAATTTAAAAAAAAAATCAGAATACAACACGATCGCAAAGAATCAGGCAATCAAAATTGTAAATAAAAAGTGATACCAACTGATTGGGTGATATTAAGCCATGCAAATTCTGCTATTATCTTATATTTGATGGATCGATTAAAAAATATGAAATAGCTATAAACTCCCAGGCGCCAATTAATTGGTATTTTAAATGACTTTATCGTAAGTTGCAGCGCATGCTGACCCAACAACGAATTTTGAGATCGCCATATTTCCGGAATTCTTTGACGATAAAATTTCCGATAGTAATTTGAAGTAAACATACTTTGCCGTCCAATTGTTAGTAATTGAACTAAATAAATGTGTGAAGTATAATTATGAGAAACCATGTATCGAATATCACATTTCCCCATCCGCGCCTGCATACAGTATACTGCACCAGTGTTGATCTAGCCTTTGAGGAGCACTGGTGTCTGGTGTCATGGGGGGGGGGGGGGGGTCATACCAGACTTACAAGGTGGAATAAATACGAGAATGACAGGGATATCAAGGGCATAGGGCATGGAAGGCAATCTTTTCACGCTGACCCCATCTCACTTCCTTTCTGTCTCTATCATTCTCCCTCGTCCTTCTTTTTCTTTATTTTTCGCCAAAATACTGACGGGCCACGAACCAATTGCCTCTTTGTAGCCACGCCAAATAGCCTACATAACGGGATCCTACAGAGGTTCTAATTTGACCACTAAGCAATAAGGAGCTGTAATCAGGGCCTATATTCCAGCAACGACGCAACCACTGACTTTCATCTCTTCACCATTCGCAGCCCTTAAAACGTAATGTCATCCCAGTTTGATAAAAACGTTTATAATATTGAAATATACATGTATATATAAATGTATAATTTTGTTTACCCAGTGAATCTTCTATATTATTTTGTCACTCCTATGGCATGTTTGGCGCATGAGCCAGACAATATTCCTTAAACTGGGGTCTACTTGATTATTGCAGATAGAAAGACTATATCGAGGGGTCAGTGACACAAAGACGTAACTCCATTTCGGCCATTTTGAGAAAAAGTGGTTTATGTGTCACTGAGCACTTGGGCCTTAAGAGGTTAAGTCTATGTTTCACTAGCTATTGACTTCAATGGGGTGTTGGGTGGAGTTAAGTCTTTGAGTTTCCTGGAAAGCAGGGGCGTCGCCAAAGGGGGGGGGGGGGGTGTGGGGGGTGTGACACCCCCCACCTGTCAGGATATTGTCGGTAAAATTGCGCTGCCGTCGGGAAAAAGAGAAAAGGGGGAGGGACAAAAGAGAGGGAAAAAAAGAGAGGGGAAAAAAGAGAGAGAAAAAAAGAGAGGGAAAAAAAGAGAGGGAAAAAAGAGAGGGAAAGGGAAAGAAAAGAAAAAAGAAAAGGAAAAGAAAAGAAAGAAAGGAAAAGAAAGGAAAGAAAGGAAAGAAAAGAGAAGAAAGAAAGAAAGGGAGGAGAGGAAAGAAAGGAAAAGAAAGAAAAGGAAAAAAGAAGAAAAAAGAGTGAAAGGGAAACAAAAGAAACGGGGGATGAAAGAGAGGAGAGAGAGGGGAGGTAAGAGTATGAGAGAGGAGGAGGTTGTTGGGTGGAGTCGTCTCGTCGAGGGAGCAAGAAAGACACGGGTAAATATGTTGCTGTGTCGGGTCAGCTGTGTCGGTATTCTTGCTCGATCCTCGTGTACTATTATGCAGAAGTTTGAAGTCGGTGAGATGTATATTGTCGGTCGGCCGACAAGTTTCTTTTCCCTACGAACTGTGACTTCTTATCCGCTGTGACGACTTCGAGAGTGACTACAACTACAATACTTGTATTTTCTCGAAGTTTCACTTTCCTATAATATCAGCTAAAGAAATCAGAGGTTTAAAATTTTCGGAGAAAATAAATTCAAACAAGGTTTAAGAGTCAACAACGGTACGACGAATCGTCTTCCTTTCTTGATAAAACGCCCAAAATTTCGCGCTTCGCGCGGAAGGAGAAACTTCATTTAGACGAGTCGAAATAATTCTAAGGAAAATCTCTAATAATTAAAGGAAACGTCAAAGCTTCCGCGCTTCGCACGAGAGGGGGAAACTGAATTCAGATGAAAAGGGCTTAATAAGATTCGAAAACGGTACGAGGAATCGTCTTCCTTTCTCTATATTGTGATGAAACGCCAAAAATTTCGCGCTTCGCGCGGTAGGGGAAAACTTCATTTAGACGAGTCGAAAACGGTACGACGAATCGTCTTCTTTCTCTAATAATATGAGGAAACGTCAAAGCTTCCGCGCTTCGCGCGAGAGGGGAAACTGAATTCAGACAAAATTAATAGGGCTTATTTAGAGTCGAAAATGGTACAACGAATCGTGTTCTTTCTCTAATAATTTGAGGAAACGTCAAAGCTTTTGCGCTTCGCGCGAGAGGGGGAAACTGAATTCAGATGAAAAGGGCTTAATAAGATTCGAAAACGGTACGAGGAATCGTCTTTCTTTCTCTATATTGTGATGAAACGCCAAACATTTCGCGCTTCGCGCGGTAGGGGAAAACTTCATTTAGACGAGTCGAAAACGGTACGACGAATCGTCTTCTTTCTCTAATAATTTCAGGAAACGTCAAAGCTTCCGCGCTTCGCGCGAGAGGGGAAACTGAATTCAGACAAAATTAATAGGGCTTATTTAGAGTCGAAAACGGTACAACGAATCGTGTTCTTTCTCTAATAATATGAGGAAACGTCAAAGCTTTCGCGCTTCGCGCGAGAGGGGGAAACTGAATTCAGATGAATAGGGCTTATTAAGAGTCGAAAACGGAACGACGAATCGTCTTCTTTCTCTAATAATTTTAGGAAACGTCAAAGCTTTCGCGCTTCGCGCGAGAGGGGGAAACTGAATTCAGATGAATAGGGCTTATTAAGAGTCGAAAACGAAACGACGAATCGTCTTCTTTCTCTAATAATTTGAGGAAACGTCAAAGCTTTGGCGCTTCGCGCGAGAGGGGGAAACTGAATTCAGATGAATAGGGCTTAATAAGATTCGAAAACGGTACGAGGAACCGTCTTCCTTTCTCTATATTGTGATGAAACGCCAAAAATTACGCGCTTTGCGCGGAAGGGGAAAACTACATTTAGACGAGTCGAAAACGGTACGACGAATCGTCTTCTTTCTCTAATAATATGAGGAAACGTCAAAGCTTTCGCGCTTCGCGCGAGAGGGGGAAACTGAATTCAGATGAATAGGGCTTAGTAAGATTCGAAATCTTCCTTTCTCTATATTGTGATGAAACGCCAAAAATTACGCGCTTTGCGCGGAAGGGGAAAACTACATTTAGACGAGTCGAAAACGGTACGACGAATCGTCTTCTTTCTCTAATGATATGAGGAAACGTCAAAGCTTTCGCGCTTCGCGCGAAATGGGGGAAACTGAATTCAGATGAATAGGGCTTATTAAGAGTCGAAAACGGTACGACGAATCGTCTTCTTTCTTTAATAATTTGAGGAAACGTCAAAGCTTTCGCGCTTTGCGAGGGAGGGGGAAAGTGAATTCAGATGAATAGGGCTGAATAAGAGTCGAAAACGGTACGACGAATCGTCTTCTTTCTCTAATAATTTGAGGAAGCGTCAACGTTTTCGCGCTTTGCGCGAGAGGGGAAAACTGAATTCAGATGAATAGGGCTTAATAAGATTCGAAAACGGTACGACGAATCGTCTTCTTTCTCTAATAATTTAATGAAACGTCAAAACTTCCGCGCTTTGCGTGGGAGGGGGTAGGGAACTGAATTCAGAAAAGGATAAACATTCGAGAACGGTACAGCAAATCGTCTTCTTTTTTATAACAATTAAAAACTTCATTAAGACAAGGATTACCAGTCGAAAACGATACAATTAATCGTCTTCTTTTCCTAATAATTTAAAGAAACGTCTAAGCTTCCGCGCTTTGCGCGTGAGGCCCATCACCACAACCCCCTAATGAGCGCGCTTTTAAGTGATTCTCTTGCTCACTCCCGCCCCTCCCTAAAACAAGATCCTAGCTCCGCGCCTGCATTAAAATATATAGCTATGATGCTGACTAAATTGACGAAATAATTCGTATATTTATGTCGTCGAGGAAAATGACCATTTTGCGCATATGCAAGTACTATAGATAGTCCATAGGAAAAACAGTTTAGCCTTCGGCCCCAGGTTTATAGGGTTAAATTTGTAGATATTGGACATTTTATTTTGTCGGTAATTGGTGGCTAGTTTTGTCGGTAATCGTTGACCTCTACACCCCCCCCCCCCCCCCCCCCCCCCACTGAAAAAGGTCTAGCGACGCCCCTGCTGGAAAGCCCACATTTTTCTGAACATTTTGATATCAAATACTCATTTTGGAAAAATATGGAGTTACTTCTTTGTGTCACTGAACCCTCGATATGTTATATGATATTTGTCTGTCTGGTCACGTACTGCGTGGGGTACATTTTAATCAAGTCAAAGGCCGAACTGGTGGGGGTCGGTTGAGGTATTTCAGTCGGTCATAAGAGCTTGCTGTGATTTAAGGCATGTTATTCTCACGGTTGGTTGAGTTATTGTGCGATAAATGGCTAGCAAACTTCAATAAAATGTATTTGTAATAATAAAGCTGGTTTAAATATGACGCGGTAAACCAATATAAACAAATTATTAAAAAATAAATATAAACAAAAAACGCCACGGTCTTTTTGAATGTGTAAATGAATTTACGCGTATTCACTTAGCTTTGCGTTATAAGATATAGAGATGTGACGTGTATTACACTTGCAACATTTTGTTATTTTAATTCACCGCCGCAGCTTAAGAAACTTAGAATAATTATAACTCATTGAGACTCTGGAATCTGGATCCTCGGCCCTTTCAAGGCTGTTTTTTTTGTGGGGGGGGGGGGGGGTCTAAAACAAACTTGATTTCACGACTCACCCTGAGCCGCCTAAATGGTCTTTAAGCGCACTTTTTAAATGGTTATTTTCTTCTAAATATAGGGAATGCCGTGGTTATTTCGCAGTGCAGTGAAATCTAACCATAATACCAGAGGGAACTTAAGGGATACACAACCGGTCCGTTGCCCCGAAATCAACTAGGAATATACCTTACTTTAACACTTATTGCCCCATAACTGAATGATTTGTTGATTTTATCATGGACCCGTCCTTTCGTCGTACAATTATATATTGGGAGGTACCGCTGGCATGTGAATGCATTGCCGCCTTACATCACATCAAGAGCCATCTTGTTCACATCATCTCTCATTATATATTGAGGATTCAAATTCAAATGCAGAGATGGTTAGTATACACCACTGGCTGGCTGTCATATTCTAGAATCTAGAGGCTAAAATGTTTTCACCATTTCTCACTAATGTAACTAACTGATATATTTTGTTGTGGATAATCTAATACATAAACTCATTCATATTGGGTCTTTGTAAAAGATAAGAAAACAAAATTAAGAACATCACCATTACAAAAAAAATTGGCATAATTTAAAGAACAATGAACCCAGGGGTATGTACTCTATTAAAGCAGTTTTGTGTAATGTAACCAAATCTAATGCATACGTATTTGTGAAGTGCCTCGAAACGAATAATTTCATTCATCTGTTACCGATTGTATTTCAATAGTCAGAATGCGAATTGCATATACATTAGTTATTGACAGGTAGGAAAAACATTATGGCTTGCCCTACCTAACAACACGTAATATAGATGCATTTTGCATTCTGACTATTGCAATACAATTATTCGTATTATAGACAGGTGAATGACAAACTTTGTAAGGAGGCACTTAACAACAAAGACTTGTGCATTATATTTGGTTATAAATGGCGTATTGGTAGTAAAGCCCGGCCCTAGGGCCTATGTCTAAAATCACGTTTAACAAAAGGACGACTTAAACCTCAGACTATTACGTTCTTTGTTAAACCCGATTTCGGTCAAAAGCCTAATCCCAGCATCGGGTTTAACTTTAGCAGCTTACATGCTTTAGAATACATTTTGTTATACGTCTTATAAGTATTTGTAAAAGAAATAAGAGAAAGTCCACACATTTTCTTTTTTTCAAAATTTGACCACTTACTTTCGTTTTCGTGAATTCAGTATTGTATAACTGCGCAGTCATCTTTATAAAATGTTTAATAACATTAATGAAAGCAAGTTTTAAACAGGAAGCAGTCCTATAATGTCAATGACTTCGCAGTTTCAATTCACTGCTATGTAACTATTGGATTCAGTTAAATGTATGGAATAAAAACTGTGAAGAAAAGATACCGTCTAAAAGTTATTTTAGATATTTTATTGTGTGATATGTGTAAATGAGGTAGTGGGAAACATCAAAACTTTATAAAAAATGGACGTAACCGCGATAAAAGTACTGACACAGATTTTGATTTATGGGACTACACAAACATAATTATGGCATGAATATTTGCTCCAAAGCTTTTAGTCATTTTACAAGCAATATTTGTAATATGAGCAATTTGATCAAGAGCAGTCAATTCCATTTTAATATTGCTGTTATATTCTTCTACATAGGAAGTTTTAAAACATAAGAAAATTCACCACTATCTCTTAACCTTTAGCCTATTGAGTATCTTTGAAATTAGCTGATATGGAGCAGGCTATTTAAAGACGTAAGAGAGTTAATGCTCAATAATAATAATACCCTGGGGCCTCCACCTTCCATAACAGGCGCCATTTCCCCGTAGCGCACACGCCTGGCATAGAACAACTCGTGTACACATCACGAATGCTGATATATCGTACAGCAAACCAAAGTGATACCACCTATACAGTACACGTATGAACTATGAATATGAGGAAATATAATATATTCAAAATGCATTGGAAAAGAAGAGAGTCGTTTCTATATATAAACATGACTGACTTTAAAGTGACCAGAGGAGATCAAGCAGTTTAATGGGCCTTCTTCGAAATGTCAGATTAATCAAAACGCCATTTAAAAGAAGAAAAAAAAATTGTATTTGGATTGGTAACCAAAATGCTATAATCAGCCAACTAAACCAGTATTTGCTCAGACATAAGTTCACTTTTTCGAAATGGAAAGTGTTCCATCTTTTGGTTGATGCGGTTTTATGTATACTTACTCTCGCACACCATGCACAGAGGGACGTTTCGTTACAGAGGAAATCCATCCTGACAATAAACATGATTTGTATGAATAAAAAACTATTAAAAAAAATATTTAAAGCTCCCATTTCATGACTGATTCTAAGAGTCATGAATGTTTAAAGTTGTGATTCATCCAGCGGAATTTGGGAAGTTAGTTATTGTTTGCACTTTAATAGTACAACTGATCAGCAAATTATTTTTAAAAATGAAAAAATAGAACAAATAATAATACAAGCAATAAAACAAGCGAATTTGATATTTACTCCTCACAAATTTGTTAGTGTAATAGTAACTAATTAATATCAAGACAATCCATTTTTATGTTTACCACACCTGCCAATCTTCGATGTATTTTGCAACCAGTATGCAAACTATGATAACTTGTAAACGGCATGCTACTTTAAGTTATTCAATCACAACTTCACAAGTATGTTTTTTGTGGTAACACCAAGTACAAAACAGTCATTGAACCGGTAAGTTACATTGATTTCTCTTTTCACTTTTATTCATAGAAAATAACGCCACATTGTCAAAATATTTCACCGAGTCATGAAGACAAAAGTCCCCCCCCCCCCCTCCCTTAATAGTCGAATGATGCAGCATTTTCAGGAAGAAATTTTATAACAGCTACCATTTTTAAATTGTATTGTATTGCATTATGTCGGTAGGCGGACCTGCACTATTTCAAGGTTGTTATCACATTTCAGGAAAAACAGCTACCCCTACAATGTTCATTATAATATTTGTCATTAAAAGTGCTTCATATAACAATATAATGCTGACTAGACTTCATATAGTATATAATCATGTCATTTAATCTAATCCATGAGATTAAAGTGAATATCATCACTCAGGCTGAAAAAACTAGACTTTTCAATGCATTATTTTACATTGTGAGATGGCTGTGAATGAACATGTGGAAACTTTCCTGAAAACCGAACAACGTTTAGTATTGATATTGTGAAAATATTTAACTAACGCGGTATTACGATAAATTTGAAAGAACTACAGTTATCTTCCAATTTCAACGAAATCTAAACAGTGCCCATATGTTCTTGCTTTCCATGACATTTTGTGGGGGACAGATTTTAAACAATAACTTGTTAGCAAGTCAATTAGTACCTTTAAAGAGCTGGTAAAAGTTCTTTACTTATTTTGTTTTCTTCAATTGAGGACATAGCTTAATCCGGCTTTACAGTAACACACACACAATACCACAATACATGGTTCAAAACAAAATCTTAGTTGGTGCATTTCCTTCTATTCGACTGAAGTGCAATATTAGTAACACTTCAGTAACAACGATATATCTCCCAGATACTTAGCATCAATACATGTAACTATTCACCTAAAAGATAATTGCTTTCTTCTGGTTAATAAGTAACAATAACATCATCACAACAAAGTTTGATTGCCTGGTAACCATAATCTCTAAAAGCACATGATTTGAAAATCCACTCTTAGACTAAAGGGGAGCCATAGTAATGAGGGTTCACATCATTATGGAGTGGAAATCCACACATAAAACGAGTGGAATCCACTCTCATTAGAGCATTTTAAACCCACTGTAACTTGGAAGAGGGGGAGATGGCACAGAAGTACGTTTTTAATAGAGCACTTTCACACCTCTGCATAGAGTACATTGTGAGTTTTTAAAAAAGGAACCTCTCATGTACATTCAAGCCCAATATATCTTTGATACCAAGTTAACTTGCTGAAAAGGTCTGAGCGTGAATGGTGCCTTCTTAAATGATGGCTGCTCATTATAATACGTTCATGTATACATGGGTGAGCACTGACCATTCAAACAAAATAATGTAAGTACATGTATAAACATGTAAATGTATTATGTACATGCATATCATACAAATTACAAAACACGTCCAAATCGCCTTACCCAAGTTTGGGATAAGTGGTGTTCAGAAGAAAGGTACTTCAATTAAGTTTGGATCAATTCATGCAAATTGAGAACTACTCCAGACAGACATTAATGTTGACCATTCTTTTCATTCAAAACTTAGGTAGATGCATTTATGACATGATTCAGTAAAATATTGCTCAACTTTTTATGGCCAGAATGTTATTGATCAAGCTGTCAAATTAAAGTATACGGGTGTGTTTATCTTTTTGTTTGGCTTAATTATGAAGCTAAAAGGGATGATAAAGATATCTAGAGTTAAACATGGGTTCCTTTTTGTGATTCACACTTTATAATAATTATACTTTTTGATTCTATACCCGTTTTACACGAAATGCATGGAATAGACACCAACACGAGTGGCACCAAATTAGCACAACTTGAAAAACAAAAGGTGTAATATCATTTTATGCATGGAGGTTGAGCTCATTTGAATAAGTACAGTTTAAAAATATTAATAAATACACTCACACAAATTCTCATTTAGAATTAGGATATCAAAATATTCATTTCGTAGACAAGTCCATACAAAGAAATTGATTCTTATCGTTTAGTTTTCTTTATTCGATTTCGAAATACATTCCTTTTCATATCAATTCAAACTCTTCAAATCTGCATGTATGGAATTGACTAATTGCATTAATATATTTAATAAAAAATTCCTGATTATTACAACTTCTATATTTGGGTAGGTAGCTTTCCTTTATGTTATCATGAACATTGGTAATAATTACATTAATTTGAAATAATTACATTATTTCAAATGTGTGCACGCAAAAAACTACGAGGTCATTAGAAAGTGCTAATGACCGATTACGTGTGAGAAAAATTAGATGCCTGGTCACATGTTCCCTCTCAACCAATCGTTTCATTAGAATCTACTTCATCATTGTATGTAGAAAAATAGCACTTTCACTATAATTATATCTACAAATATTCTTCCGAGTTTAGACAATATTTTGCGTTTTTATAACTCCAAAATCTCAGTGTCATAAATATATATATATATATTTTTATATGGAATTGAGCATATAATTATGATTCATATCTAAACTAACTGTGGGTGAATAGAAACAACTGTGTACAATTTCAATACATTATTTGCCAAGTCAATTACCTCATAAATCTCTATAAAATATTACAATAAATACCATCTGTTAGTACTATAAAGTGAGCAAAGGTGATTAAATGTGAACTTGGAATAATACATTCTCTCAGTGCACTGGGTAAATTGACTAGAACACAGCAGCCATAACTTCTATAAACATTTCAGTGAGTATAGTCAGCTTTTTAAAAACATTAGAACGCAAAATAATGCTACTCAAAGTTATAAATAAATTTGAAATGTATAGAACAAAATATATATATAAATCACTTTAATCTCTATTTCAACTAATACATAGTTTAACAATAACTGCATGATCAACTAACAATATCTTGCACTGGGAAAAATGAAAGCATGTAGGCCTAATGTTAATACATCTAATTAGGGTGCAACGTAACAAGGGTACGTTTTTATATAAATTAAAATATAATAATGATAATAGCAATGGCCAGCGAAAATATAATAATGAAATAGCTATGGCCAGCGAAAATATCAGGCTTTTAATTTAAATTCACACTGAAGCTGCAACTTTCTCAACAATATCTAATATTTTGTTTTAGCGATTTAACAAGACAGTAACTTGTCTTCAAACCAAACGAATTATGGAATACATGACCGGCATAAATTTGTATTTTTGGGGATGGGCAAAAGTAAACAAAATTACAAAACGTTCTCTAAACATCTTTGGATTTTTTTTACTGGTATATAATAATACCCAACATACATGTATCCTCATCCTGACTTGCAACTATGAATTATTTCAGAAAGACGGAATAAAGATTCCTAAGAAGCTGCAAGGCATATACTACTAAAATATGCATAGCTCATTCTATACACGAACATGGCGTCATTGTTACAGGTAACATTATCAGTTGATTGAAGGGTAACAATATCTTCTTTTCTCAGAGGGCTATCATATCAAGTTCTTAAAAAATATTTGCATCAAAAGTCATTGGTTCTTCCTCCTCCTAAGGGTAGGTCTTAATCACAGAATTCTTTGAAAGAGTTTAGGGAACAAATCGCCCTAAGCCACAATGTGTTTTTGTTATGTTTTTATATGTTTGTTGCTTGTTCAAGTTGATAGTTTCAGCTGTCCTTTGCTACTTCTTAACATACTACACGCATGACATGAGATTACTTCCACATGAAGGCTACAAGGGAAGTCCCTGGTACCCAGTGTTCTGATGCTAATGCTAATGAACTTGAAGCGACTTCAAATACTAGTACTATTTCTCAATGATTTGTTATCTAGAATTATTCAATCGAGTAGATATAGAACATCGGCCGATATTTTGACTTCGCACTCTTGCCCCTAGATAAGTAAGATAATGTTGAGTACAAGTATGTAAAACACACCGAATACAACACTGATCATCGATAAACACCTTTACACTGCTGCTGTATTATGGTATGCAGCTTTAAAACAAATCTGACATGTTGTATAATATTGCAGGCTATCATTTACAGTTCCATTTTCCAATATTCATCACAGCAAAATATTAAATAGCACCCTCAGTATTTCATTACATTTCTTATAACTCTAGTAAACGTGTATTGTATGCAAGTTTGACAAGAAAGAGAAAACTTTAGAAAGGAGCTAAATCATGAAGTTCGCATAGCAAAAAAACAGTACAGATAGCTTATTGTTCAATTGCCACAATCATGAGCAAAGATAATTAGTTTTGCATAGCAGATATGAAGTTAAATGTTAGTTAGACACTTACACCAGCAAACGACAAATTAGAACACACGTGAATAAATACCACAATTGAGTGAAAATTCAGATGTTCTACAAAAGTCAAGCTACTTAATTTGAATTTATTTTAATGTAAACTATGATCTGCTGAGTTTTGCTTTGTAGGCTAGGATTAAGAGCATTTGTCATGCAAAAGACCAGCTAGATGGCATAGTTACATTTCTCGTACTGATACATGGAAGGCTAACTCACTCTGAATGCAATGCTTGAACATTATTTCACTTTAAAAAAAAATCAAAACCTACATGTATGATGAATAGCAGTTTATTCATATTTTGATTTGGGGTCTTTGTACGAGTACGACTCCATAATATTATGAGCTCTGACTGTTTCACCCAAGTCCATCTAAATGACCTGTACCTGCTCGACCATTGCCGTTACCATGGCTTGATTGGCATAAGGATGAAGCCTTCTATCAGTGATAGTATCACCCACAAATATCATAGTTTCTTGACTTCCTCACACACAAGAGAGTAGTTCTGTCCGCCATTGCTATCCCAAAATATTTGTCCGGCTACCTTGTAATAGATGGCAAAACTGAGTATCGCTCCCGGGGCCATACTCCTAGGTCCAGAAAGTCCAAAAGAGAACCGATCCGTAGGCCCATCAAAAGAACCCTGGACGTACATAGCCATAGTGTCAATGTAAGAACTCCAATTGTCTGACGATTGGCGAATTCGGACTTCTTTGTTGTAGCCTAAGTTTTTCACCTTGATGGTGCCGATGAGGGTGAATTCGTGGACAACCACGTTCTCGAGGCAAACATTCAAGGAATTGAGGCGAGACATGAAATCTGGCTTCCCACCGGGTTGTTGGAAGCACAACGACAGAACCTTGGCACATATTGTTTGTTTCTCCTCGTCCACATGGACATGCAGGTCAGGTGGTGACTCCGTTCGCAGTATGGTCTTGACAGTCTCCAAGTCCAACCCTAGCGCGTCCGCAAAGTGAACCGACTTCCGGGAAGGCGTGCCTGGGGGCGTTCGAGGTCGTTTAGGGTCACGCATTGACGATTTCCGCGGTGATCGTACTCCGTCTGGATCAGGACTGGTGGGCGACGTCGGTGACGATGGCGATAAAAATCCATCTGGGGTAACAGTCACATTGAAAGCACTGAAAGCGGCATCATCAAGATCAACGCTATCGGCGCCGAGTTTGAAGTTCCCATGGGGAACAGTATTAGTATGATTTGTTAATACTGCGTCTACATCCTCATCAACGTAATTCGAGTCTACTGTATCAGAACACGCAGCCCCATCAGTTTCGTCTACTTGAGAATTTCCGCTGTGATGTGAAGGAGGCGGTGATTGTTCTGTAACTGCATTTTTAAAGTCCTGTTCCTCGACGCCTTCACTACTACTAGTAGTACTACATGTACATGTACTGCAATACGTTTGCCTGCATTCACTGGGGCAGCTACCGGCATTACTACTCACTGTTTCCGACACGTTGATTGGGTCCAAATGCTGTCCCTTCTCTGCGAGCGTTTTGCTGGCTTTCTTTGGAGATCCTGTCGACATTTTGTTGCGTATGTATTCCAAAATCAAAGCTAATCATATCCCCGTGTACACATCATCACGTAGCCTTAAATTCACTAGTAATCCGGGTATAATACAAATGTTCACAGTGCAGTGAATGACGATACCGGCAGACATAGTAAACACAGCGGCATCAGTTCCCATGCAATGTGCACTATTAAAGGCTATGCATTTACAGCTCAATGCATTTTTATTCTGGCCGGGTGTACGTGCGGCGCCGGTAATTTTAATATACGCACATCGTACGTAGTGCGCGTGTGTGCTGTCGACGGTGACAGTTCTTCTTGTCGTCTCTCGTGAGCTCGGGAAGGTTCTTGTAATATAATGCACAATGACGTAGAACATTGTTCGCATAACTGTGTCGATTTGCATAGTATCGGGGTGAGTGCCCAAGAGATACTACGTCACAGGGGAATCCTCAGATATAAGACAACTGATGTTCTAAACTTCAACGACTTTTTACCCTTTTTCTAAACTTTTTTTTTTCACCAGTATTTTTTAACGACAGTGACAGTGGTGGTTGGTATAGCAGGGATTGCCCAAGACAGAAATAACCGTCTGGTATGGGTCATTCTTTAATAAAAACTGATATTTGTCGACATTCCGAGGTCTAGTGGAGCCAGTCGTAGTCTCAGTGGAACAACCGACGACATAGAGAGACTGAAACTTTTGGTCAAGGATTGCGCCTACCCCCACTTTTAGCAAGATGAGTATCGCATTCGCAGTTACTTTTCTCCAGGTTCGAATTCATGATCTCTTCTTCCTAAGAATTGAATATGGTTAAGTAATTAAATGTATGAATGAAAGGTATCCACGGAGACGATGAATATTTGGATACATTTTTCTTTAAATGAGGAAATCTTTGTGCAAGCCAGAAAAATGCTATTCAGCTCATCAACGGCAATGTTTTGTTACAAATATGAATTGAGGTTCAATAGGCTTACATAAAACCTTTTTAGTTTGTTTCATATTTCACATATGTTTATGATTTCAACAAGTAAATGGTACAAACAAACCTGGATTCTATTCACAGAGACAAAAGAGAAAGTGAGTACCTCATATCAATAATGTATGATGCTTTTAACTTAAAGACTGAATTTAACAAAAAGTGGAAAAATGAAATAAAGAGGGGAATATGATGAGAGCTATGCTTGTGCAGTTGTAGGTAATGTAGGGTAGGTCATTGAGTCTTTGATCAAAAGAGAGAACGAGCAATTAAGAATTTGAATTATGAAAAGGGCAATGTTAGAGTAACTTTCAATATGAATGTAACAAATTTACATCATTTGAATGACTTGCATTTATACCTGTAAAGATGTGCATTACTTGTATGCTTCGGCAAAGACTACAACAATACCAAACAAATTTCATGGTCAAATCCCATAAAAAGATATTACAAGGTAATTTTCATTGTCCTATTTGTTGTTGATAGGCTACGGTTGATCGGCCTGTATTTCGGCCAGTCATTAATTATGACAGTTGTCCTAAGTAGTGTAAAAAAAAAAAAACGCTGAGTCACACTCATCGCACCCCCCCCCCCTCAGGCCTGGATCCAGGATTTCTTAGTGGGGGGGGGGGGCACGTGCCCCCTGTGCCCCTAGATCCGCCACTGCCCCTACAACTGAAACTTAAACAAAAAAGATCATGACATCCATCCATTAAAATGTTTATCCCGATAATATTAATTGCGGGTTGGTGAGCACTAATTTTTTTTTTTTTTTTTTTTTTTTTTGGCCGGGGGGAGGGGCACGTGCCCCTGTGCCCCCTAGATCCGCCACTGCCCCTACAACTGAAACTTAAACAAAAAAGATCATGACATCCATCCATTAAATTGTTTATCCCGATCATATTCATTGCGATTGTTCAGTAAGCCACTTAATTTAGGGTTCAATGTGTTTGTCCAGAGTGAAATGCATGTATGAATAATCCGACTATCCACACATCCAAATAACGACTGAAAGGTGGAGACTATCTTTGCTCATCCGTGTCTGCCCAGCGGGTGAATAAAGCATGACATTGACCGTGTCTTTGAGGGAGTGCGGAGGTTCATGTACCTCAGTGTAACTGTATTGCATGGTTATTAAAGCCCCACTGCACTACTTATAGCAACTTCCGCCCTCTATATAGCAAACAATGTCTAATCAGTGACCGTCGGTCCACCATGATCATCTTTTTCTTATGTTAATTGAGAGCTGATTTGATGAGATAACCACCTGTCAGTGACCATGCAGGGAGGTCTAATCCCTCCTGGCCAAACTAGTGCGATGGGGCTTTAATAGAGGTAAACAAGAACATAGCTCTTCTACAACCATGGACTTCCCTTTGATGAAGGGAATTACTGGGAGAATAAGGAGAAAGGAAGAGAATGAGATGAAAATAAATAGGAAAATATACAAAATTTTAAAAATTAAAAAAATGATTCAACATCAAAGTATAGGAATCTGTATCCCCAAATGCCCAGGCATCAATGGTAGTTATGGTTGATGGGTTCTGTACTTCTGGTCAGTGATGTTGCCCAACTCCCATCGGCAGGTGAAAAGGGGGAGAGAGAAAAATAAAGGGGTGTTGGAAAGACTGCATAATCAAAGAACATGTCTTGATACCTCTGTTGTAATTGTCCATATTTTGAGCCATATAAATGTTATAAATGTTTATGTCCAATGTTATGTTTGTTTGAAATAACAACCACCTCTTTTCACATGTCTTGTTTATTCTGTTGTTACTTTTGTTATTCACCCCTTTTATTTTTGAATGTTTATAGGTGCAAAAATATATTTTGTTAAAAAGTTAAGAAGAGCATCCCAACTTTGTTTTACCCATTGTTGTTTTGTTGTACTTCTGTTGTTACCCAAATTTTGACCCAAAGACATTCTTAAACGTTTTGTTATGCTTATGTCAGTTTGTGAAAATTATTTTTTATATTTTAGTGTCATTTTTTATATATGTAATGTATTTCACGGTCTTGCTGGAAATCAGCAAAATTATAGACATACCTTATTATGAAAACTTACCAGAAGTCACTCACATTCACTGAAAATTCGCAACATACATTATGCATATACCTGGGACCATGTGTTAATTTGCTCAGGACCTCCGGCTTAATTTCGTTTTGTCATTTTGGCTGTCCCTATCCTGCTACATTGGAAGACGCTATTCGTGCAAAGATACAAGTTCGTAGTTAGCAATATGGCACAAAATGACGGCATAATTCCACAGATTTTTTAATTTAAACATAAGGAGATGCCATTGTGTGCTTTGATTTGGAAACTCACGCCCAAAGTGCCCCAAAGTGATGGAAATGTCTTCATGAATAATTCCCCCCTCCTTTTTTTGAGAATAACACACCAGTGTATCATGCTGGTGAATACCTTTCATAAAAACCTATCTTATTCATATCTAAGTTTTACAAATCAAGTACAAATGAAATTTGTCTGCTCATGCGTAGACTTCTAATATGAACTAGCTTATTCGTATCCTGGAGCACATTTCATTTTTGATTCTTTTTAATTTTTGCCCCGTCATCGACATATTTTACTAAAATGAGGTTTAATCCATTTTTTGTTGGCAATCATATAAACGCCACATACCAAACAGACTACAAATCGATGAGAAGTATACAGTGTCAGTTTCAAAATACTTTAATAGAGATCTGTTCAATCTACATGTATAGCAGGATTGATAGCTTTAACACATATTGGAGAATATAGAACATTGAAATTCCAGTTATATAAATAATTATATATCACTTCAAATGCAAACATTGATTCATATTTTATTTCTCATAAATTATTATGATAATGAAATAACAGCCTAAGCCTGTCATTTTGATAAATACTTTTTGGCATAATATATTAAAGTACTTTTTTACGATAATGTATTATACATAAATATAGCGACAGTCTTGTATTTCTACTGAGTGTTTATATCTATGTCATTGAGGTTTTGTCGGTTGCAGGATATCCAGGGAGGTGTCAGTTAACTGGGATATCTTAGCAGAATATTTTACCAACAGACGCAATCTCACACACACAAATCATTTCTCGATGTAAAATTTATTCACAGCTGATCCTTTTCACCGTGAGCACTTTTATATTACTCAAGCACTTACACAATTACCTTATTACACTAATCGTTATCAAAATTGATCATAATATTGACTGCAATTACACCAATAATCCGACTATAATTCACTAATATTAATGACTACCCGATCACTTTTACACACAACACTTGTTTCAAGCAGTGTACAACAGAATATATTCCATTGATAGGATACACAAAGTCATGAAACACTTTTCCAAAGGGCACGATATTTCACAAAAAATAAGTTTCATATAATTATCACGTATGATGTTCGAGTGATTTTACAAAGAACATTAACATGTTACCACACCTTGTAGAATAGAGCAACGTTGCTTGGAAAGAAGCAGGAAAGTTGTCTAGATCAAAGTACGACAGAAATTGGAAGAGAAGCCATCAATTTACAGAAACAACACAATATTTCATATCAAATATATAAGTTTTACAGCACACCATGCGCTATTAAATAAGGGAGTTTACAGATAGCACATGGTGCAAATGAGCCCAAATATCCACAGATCTTTTACACATGGAGAAGTTCCACTTTGAGCATCTTAGAATAATAACTGCCAAAGTCCTAGATGTGCTTCATGAATACCTTTTGTTTGCTATCTTGAAAAGTATACTTCCACCTGCGTATCTTAGAATGTACCGTTGGTGCATAAATGAATAGTGTTACATAACATTCATGAGCGTATATCCAGTATTCATCTCTGGTGGGTTTTACCTTTTTGGTACAAATGACCTTTGTTTGCCCATGCGCAGATTGTATCTGTAAACTCCCTTATATCTGTCATATTGCTCAATGTTTAACACTTTATACGGCACAGTTGGCAGTGTGGTCAACATAGTTTCTTGCTTGGTATTATTCGCCATCTATTATTCAGTATGCGCCTTTTAAAAAAATACATTATTATACACCTTTATCAGCCATGTGACATAAAATATTCACCCATCCCCTTTTCTCCCCCCCCCCCCCCCAAAATACAATTGTTTCCAGATTGCCAAATCGATAATTATAATTTCTTTTATTTGGGGGATCTGTTAATAACATTCCATACGGACACATTTTGAAATGCGGTCTGACGCCTCTTCCCCAGAATCAAATTTTCCGTTTCTAAATTTTGTTGAACGGAAGATTACATAAAAACTAAACAAACAAATCTAAACTTACTTGGTATTAAATTTGGAAAATAATTTTTCAGAGGCGAAATTCAAAATACCATCAATTTGTAACGCGTCAAATCTCCCCTTGATACTGCATGGGATATATTGATACATTTGAACCCATGTGTTCAAAGTATTTTAAAAATACTATGACGACATATTAAAACAAGATATATTAATGCTTATTCTGCACAATTCAGCATCGTGAAAATAACACATAGATCTACGTTTGTAATACGAGATCATTCAGATTTCTTTTCAAGAAAAATGGTGTACGCATAATTATAAACAAATTACTTACATTAATAATGTAAAATTCACATGGAAAACATACTTTACCCTGTCAATTTTAGTGTTATGCACAGGCTATTGCCATTTCCAAAACGACGAATACAATATGCTGAGAGCTTCTATCACAGTACAGGCTTACGACCTAGTGTGAGCTTGTATATAATGAAATGGAAAACCCCAATCGCGACAGCCAGGAAGGTAGAATAGATTGAAACCGAAAAGGCGTATGGCTGATTCTAGTAACCAAATTTAATGTTTGTCCTACCTGGCAACAACTAATGTATGCAGTTCGCGTTCCAACAATTGAAATACAATTATTCGTAACAGATGAATGAAATAATTCGTATCGAGGCACTTCATGAAGAAGTATGCATAAGATTCGGTTATATTACGAAAATGGTATAATTCTAATTTATTATCGTGCTTTCTTTACCCTCCTCTAACCACGCACTGCTGTTGATGTGTTTAATCTTTCCCATTAGTATATTATGAACAAAAATATGAGAATCCTTACACAATGCTATAAAAACATATGTACAGGTACCCTTTTTTCTTTTAAAGAGGCAGAAAATATTCAATATCAAAACAGTATCAATCGTGCTTAAAAGCAGTGTGTACAGACCATTTGATGATCAAACATGATGATCAAACAAAAGTATACATGGTATACTTTTGCATTGATAAATAATATTACGCCACACTGACGAACTTAAATCAACGACAGTTGAAACACAAAATTAATAATAATAGCCTAATAGCCTAATAGTAGCCTAATGGTCCACTCCAAATTTTATTAAACCGAAACGGAAATTCTTTTTGCCCAATTGATCGTGAGCCCGGCAGCCACTGAGCAGCGCCAGATCGACGTTGCTCTATCCCCTTATTGTTGAACGCCAAACAAGGTAGCAACAACTCCCATCTTTTAACGTCTTCTGGTATGACGCGGCCGGGGTTCGAACCCACGACCTCCCGGTTGTGAGGCGGACGCTCTACTGACTGAGCCAACACTCCGGTACTTAGTGTTGTAGATATGACCAGATAAACCAGAAAAACAATCACAACAACAATGATAATACTGATAATAATATCAATAATAATAATTGTAATAACAATGATAATAATAATATGGAAAGTAACGATAACAATTATAATCTGAGAAGGGATAAGTTATCAAGAAACTAGTATATGAAAAGAAAGCGAAACCAATTGTGATAAGAATTTTTGTTAAAGTACAGAACATAAATCTAGAAAACAATAACGACTTCATATCTACAAATGCAGCTTTACATGGTTTGTGCCTACATGTATGTACTATAAAACAGAAAGCATAACTGCGCAAGTCATGATATATATCATTCTAATAAGTGCATATGAGGTTCCTATATCCGATGGGTAGAACCGTGATTAAAAATGTTTGTTTAAAAAAGAGCGAGGTATATAACTTGAAACTCACCGAATAAACACATACAAATCGCACATATTTTGATGAGCTGGATTACCACAAACAATAGATAAACTAACCACTAATTCAACCACTAATAATACGACTTATACAATAGTACGATGTTTCTCTTATGAAACAATTTAGTATACACACTACACAGACATTTAAAAAACAATACCTACATGTATTGAGGTAATATTATTCTCTATTTATGTGACCCGTTTCAATATCAATGACTGTGACTGAAATGTAGATCTTCACGAACAATAAGACGATCAGTATTTCATGGCTATCATTTCAAGGATATGTTGTTCATGCTTAAACAATTGTGAAGACATTGATAAATCGGCCAAACATTTATTTCTTGCGCACTTTGTATCAAAAATACCACCTTCCAGTACTTGTACTTGTACATGTTATTATAATACTAATCGATTTACGAAAAGGTAAATTATGAATGGCCTGCGCTTTAATACAGGAGTGTATCTCAATAAAACTAACTGCAATACATTAGTTAAGGACATTGGTTTACATCAGATGAGCATTTTTTTTTCTTGTCAAGGACTGTAAATAAATTTGCTTCATTTATTAAATAGTTCCATTCAAGCCTTCAAACTGATAAAAAGAATAACTCTACATGTCTGCCTTCATTTTATATAGGAAGTTATAGGGTTGATAACTTCTTTACGAAATCATTCACGTTTACGAGTGTTGCAATAATCTGTATTTGTTTTATTCTGTGTATGGAACGGAATGGCTAAAAATATATACCCTATTCTAAAAGTTATAGTTTAGTGCTTTAAAAAAACGAATTGTTCTGGTAAACATTTTGCCATCAGAATAAAACACAATTTACGTTTCGTGGCTTTGTCCGATATTTGACCCGCAGTCTGCTTGTAGAGTACAAAGTGACAGACTATACAGGTTGACCTTAAATGTAGGGTGAAATCCAAATATGAATTGATTCCTCCTGTTGATGTGCATGACTTTGTATACAACTCATATTTTGTTATTCAAAGGTCTAAATATATTTCATAGGTTCTGAACTATTTAAAAAAAAAAAAATCTCATACCTGCTAAGCTCCACCCTAAAAACAATGGTCCAGATCTCATTCATCTTGTGACCTCATCTGTCAATCATTAGTGAGCTAACAAGAGACAGTGGTATGTAGCTTCATGAGAGCTGACCAACTGTTAACAATAGACCACACAATACCAACATATGAGTTGTTGTGTCAGACGTGCTGTAGCATCACCAGGAAAAGAAAGGTAATGTGGAGGTATTGTATCGAAGAATGCAATTCTTTTGTGATCATGTGCTGAGCTGGGGGAAGTTACGTTTTTCTATACATACCCCAAAAATATATATAAACAAATACAAAAATATTAAAAAATCGATGAAATATATTTAGATGTTTGAATAACTAAATATGAGTTGTATGCGGCCCTGCAAATCGACAGGAATCACGTTATATTTGGATATCACCCGACCTTTAACTGAACATTAGTCTAGCTTCCAGATGTAGTGACGAGTAATCACCTTCTCAATGAAGATAATATAGTTCACCGTTTGAATTATGTAGACCATGTAGACCAATATTTCTAACTGCCTACATGTATATTCTCCTTAATTATGCTGATACAACTCGTGCATGTCACAAGAGATTAACATGAAAGGACAGATTCCCGGGTTTGAGAACAATTCTTACTGAAAGAGCGGGAACCGAACATATCCTGATAGTGATAGACAATCTGTTTCTTATCTCTGTCAATAATATGCTACATATTAATGTAAATATTAGAAGGTCACTGACCATTTGCTTGACAGATAAGGACAGTAATTTTCAACAGTCAAATATGACTCACAACTCATAAAGTAAGATTCTGTCTTATGGCTGGGTGTAAAAGAATGTAATAAATAAAGAATTATATGTTTGACTCAAAGGTTACAAATATCATCAGACTGAACTTTGCACAATGTGAAGTAGACAAGTGTAGACTTTATTTGCAATAAACTTTAGGTTATTTCGTGAATAACATTTGAAGAAGAAAACAAAAATCAATTTTAGGGGGACATGGGAAGTCTCAATCATCAAGAGAAATAAAACTCAGAGATCTTGTGAACTTTTAGTTGCACAAAAAGATAAACATCTTTCACTAGAGTGGTTTGTTTAGCTTTCAAAGCATTATGTACCAGTTGTTTCAAGTGGAAGTGCAAAAAGACACCACTCGATCTGACATTATCAAAGGGTCGGCTCGATAAAAAAAGAATGGCATTGACCGAGAAAATGCCATTGTCCAAATTCATTCTGAGATGAAAGAACCAGAGCGACCAACAAGACAATGGTAAGCACCTCCAT
Source organism: Strongylocentrotus droebachiensis (assembly GCA_035222895.1). Taxonomy (NCBI): domain Eukaryota; kingdom Metazoa; phylum Echinodermata; class Echinoidea; order Camarodonta; family Strongylocentrotidae; genus Strongylocentrotus; species Strongylocentrotus droebachiensis. The sequence goes on from JAVYIG010007324.1 coordinate 78,039, forward strand.
TTCCCTCTCTTATCGTTTTGTTGTTGTAAGTGTCCCAGTGTTCCAGTATGCAGTCATAACAGTGTTCCTTGTGTATACTGCAAGCATACCCTCAAACTTTGTTCAAAGAGTTTCTCGTCTTCAGAAACACACAAGAAGGGGCTTTGACATAAATGCGCTCAAGTTGGATAACAAATTCATTCAGACTGGTAGCCCCAATGATCATATTAAATGGCAAGGGTAAGCAATATGGCTATTACAAACCAAACATGTTCACTAGTATGCATCCATGTTTTCCCCAAAGGCAATAAACTACATTGTTTTGGGTTTTTCTGTGATTCTATACTGAATTATGAAATGTTCTCTTTAAACGATGAAAATATGGTTGTAACTACATCTGGATATTCTGTAGTGACTAGTAAGCATACAAGCCCTTTTTTCCTGAAAGGACTGTTTTTGTATATGTACCATATAGTACATTATAATCTTCTTTTTTTAAAATGATGTTATAGTGAATATATTCCCATTCATACAATAAAATGTCAACGTTAATGCATGAAATTGTGATAAACTTTCTCAAAGATTGCACCGTTTACATTTCAATTTCAAGTGGTCATGACGTGATCTATTTCAGTGCAATAATATAATATATAATCCTCTTACAATATTAACAACTTTCATATCTATTAATAATCTATCAAAATATTTACTTACGACACATACCCTTCACCTGCTTTTTGCTTTTGTTTTGACCTTTTCTTCGATGAGAAGCATGTAGTCCAGTCCATTGTTGTTATCCCAGTATTCTCGGCCGGCAACCTTGTAGAACACTGCAAAGAATACTTTGTCACCGACTCCAACATATCTCCGTGGTATGGTGAAACCAAAGCTAAACCGATCAGTTGGTCCATCACAGGAACCTGCAACATACCTTGCCATGATGTTCGCATGGGTTGTCCAGTTGTCCCAGGAGTAACGGACACGGACTTCCTTACAGAAGTCCAGGTTGCGTACCTTGATGGTTCCAATGACTGTCATTTCAGATATCATAGCGTTCTCTAAGCAGATGTTCTGCTGGCAGAGTCTCTGAAGGAAGTCTGGATTACCTCCAGGCTGCTCGAAGCACATGTGGACGGACTTGGAGATGGTTTGGCATGGTGATTCGAAGGCTAAAACTGTCATGGGAGGCGACGGACATGAGTCCATTTCAAGGATATGGCGAACGGTCTCTAGATCTAGTCCAAGAGCATCAGCAAACCTGACTGACTTTCTTGACGGATTTCCAGGTGGGGTCCTAGGCCTCTTTCGCATACTCGATTTTCTAGGTCTTGAACTGGATGCATCACTGTCCGTTTCACTGATTGTCGACTCTGAGTCAACACTTGATAACCTTTCTTCACTTTCATCACTTGCACTGTATGCTGCTGGGTTTACAAACACGTCAAACACATCGTTACAAGAACTTCCCACGCTTTCACCTTTTGGGGGCGATGTCAAACTTCTGGGGTTTGGCAAAAGAGGAACACAATTGTTATTATTACCGAGGTATGGATTTTTGTTCGCAACTCCCATGTAATCCGTCAGAGCGAACAGTTCATCCCAATCCAAACCTGGGTGTGCTTGTGGACACATCATGTGCCCATTGTCTGAGGATGAACATGCCCCAGCCTCGTCTGGCTCAGATACAGTAGGACTTATAGGTGTAAAATACTTCATGGAGGAACTATTGGTGGGGGTTCCAGAGTTAATCCAATCCTCAATACCTTCCTTTGAACTAATATCCACACCAAGAGGCGAAGATGATGGAGGCGAGCAGCTAGGTGTAGATACATGCTCGTAATCGTATAAATCTCCATCAAGCGTCTGCAAGGGTAAACATTCCGGTTTCATGTAGTTCTGGTCTGCAATGCCATTTCCTTTAATATCAACAGCATTTGGGCTGCCGAAACCATTCTTTTTGTCTAAGCCGTCATTGTCGAATTCATTCCCTGCTTTAGCCATCGCTTCGGATGGTATCAATACGCCCGGCATTACGAAACAATTAAAGCCTCTCTACATCAAAGTGGCAGAAAAACAAACGTCTTGAATAGCGCTAGCGTGGCGGCCTCGAACAGCTGATCGCTTTATTCTTACAGCTCACGGCAGAAAGTACACGGCGAACGTACAGTGGACCACTGCAATAGGCGATCTGTGCATAGTGAAGAAGAAAAAAACAGATAAGATTTCCAGAAAAACGCTCGTCGTGATTATGCTCACAGATTGCACGGTAAGATAATATTGGGTGATTTCAGTTGCAAATAATTTCAAAACATTCACTTACCTCCAATGTCCATGTTTCCCTCACCACAGCTTCGCTTCAAATGCTTTCACAAAAACGGTCTGCCAACAACACGTCTAGCCAAATCTAGACACCGAGCCAGAATAAGTTTCTAGGTACCTCTCGAATGCAATGCGGAGCGCGCGTGTGTTTGCGTGTGCGTTAATTTATGTTTGGGTATCGAGTGCAAAGCATGGGCATGCATGTCACGTTGATCATCATGCTGGTAGCTCGTGAAACAAAAACAAGCAAGGTCAGGGACGGGGACCACGGTCGTTCAGAATGAAATAAAACATGTATTTAATATTTGACAGAAATAAACAGTTGTCGGAAATTTTCATTTATAAATATGTAAATCTTTCCAACACTTGCCCATAACAGGCGCGGATCTACGGGGGGGGTTTAGGGGGTTTAAACCCCCCCCTTGGGCGGCCCAAAAAAAAAAAAAAAAAAAAAAAAAAAGGGGAAAAAAAGAGAAAAAAAAGAAAAAAAGAAAGAAAAAAGAACGCACGCTGGAGAGAAACCCTTTCAAGTGCAAATATTGTGAGAAGATATTCAACTCATCTGGTAACTTAACCAAACACATGATAACTCTGGATATAACTGTGTATTTAACTGTTACTTGATTTAAAAAGACGTTATCATGCACTGCTTTTTATGGTCTCCATTGTGTTAATAGATGCCAGGAAAACATCACTTACGGGGTTCAAATAAACACCCAAAAAAAAAATCGGCTCGCCGCTTCGCGGCTCGTGGACGATGCTCCGCATCGTCATTATTTTATTTAACTGTTACTTGATTTAAAAAGACGTTATCATGCACTGCTTTTTATGGTCTCCATTGTGTTAATAGATGCCAGGAAAACATCACTTACGGGGTTCAAATAAACACCCACAAAAAAATCGGCTCGCCGCTTCGCGGCTCGTGGACGATGCTCCACATCGTCATTATTTTGGTCAAACCCCCCCCTTAGCAAAAAGCTAGATCCGCCCCTGCATAATTGTTACTAATCTGATGACAATTGTGTCATCCATGATGAAGTTTTTAGAGCTAATTATTGTTATTCTTTTAAATTATGTTGAAGTTGTTATAGTGGTTGCCGCATATGTAATGGCCTCACCGGCGTTGTTAAAGAGAAATTCGCCTAGCTTCGGAAATATGTGTTGATTAATTGACGACGTTATCGGCTGCTTATATCCATATACATTGGGTCCCTTTAACTTCTGAAAGACAAAATGATAGGTAGGCCTACAAGATTAACAGGCAGTTAGGCCTACTTGAGGTCAATCAACAAGACCAAGAATAGAAGGTCACATTGTATTCCATTCTTTGAGCAGCAGGTCATACATCCAAACAAAGGGCGAGACGGGGTATGGCCTCGCCATTAGAATCGTCGATCGTGAATATCTCTTGTTTTTCGAATACATTGTAGTTACCTTTCCAGCATGTTATTAAAATTATCGATCAACATGACATGCATATAATTATTGTGTTAAAGCCAGAACTAATTATTATCATAGCCTATAGGTATCATATCTTATGTAATGTTTGTTTATTTTTACTATACATCTTGTGATTTTGTATGTTATTGTATCTAAATGTTTTTTATGATGAATGGAATAAACTTGATTATCTATCTTATCTTATATAGTAGACTATATGCAAGCCTATGGGCCAGTTTCTCGAAACCCATCATCAGTGTATGTTCGTGGACATCACATAAGCCATTTTCGTAACTCTGACCAAATTTATGCAATTGCAGAATTATTTCATTCACATGTTACGAATAATTGTATTTCAATAGTCAGAATGCAAATTGCGGACTATACGTGTTGTTAGGTAGGGATACCTAGCAACAACTATTTGAATTCTGACTATTGAGATAACTTTTTCGTATCGAGGCACTTTACAAAGGCTATGCATACAATATGTGCTTACATTACGAAAATTGCCATTATAATTTATGCACGTTTCTACAGAAACTTCCCCCGGGAAGTCAATCACGTCTCAACAATTTTATTTTGTTTGTGTTTTGCCAGCAATTCAAGAATGTTCCATTCAAATTTCAAATCATTTCAATAATTCCACATCCATTCATTATCGAAATTGAGTATTGTACCACCCACCACGGGTGCACACTTCTTGCCATAACAACACAGGACGCGTATTTCCGAAGAAAACACGGATCACGTGATGTGATCCCATTTTGTGGAGTTTTGCACGTAGGCCAGAAAAGTCATCTGAGGACACGTTGTCTATGATCGAAGATAGTCTGCGTTTCCAGACTGCTGTGACGTACCCAAATATTGGACGTGATTTTGATATCGTTACTCTCGACCAAAACTCTTCATAATTTCATATGATACAATTTAATATTATTTGTAGATATTAGCAGACAGTGCGATGTATCTAAACATTCCTATTATTCACGAACAACATGATATTTTTATTTATAATGCTATATAACGTCTGGGTCATGAGAATAGTAACTTATCATAAAATAGAGCAGGGGGCAAGGACGTTTTAGTCTACTTTTTTAGACACACTTACTTGTTGAAGAGGGAAAGATGGGGGAATACTTCCTTTACCTTTAGCGATGTTATCGTAGTTTGACTGTTCAAATAGAACTCTATCAAAAGCATTAAAATGCTCAGATGTAACAGAAATTACAGAATACGTAAGTATTATTTCCTCTTTTTTGTCCCCCTTTTTGTGTGGGGGGTTGGGGGGGGGGTGGTGTTTTTGTCTATTTTTTACAAATATCTTTGTGCGATATTGCATAACAGTAAATGTCTATATTCATCTTCGCAGAGGGTATGTCTTTATCTTTATCCAGTGATATAATGAGGTTTTTAGCCAATGGTGAGGGATCAATTACTAGTGATCAGTTCTTTGTTGTTTTATGTGTTTAATTTTTGTTTAAACACCTGTATATAGTTCTATCAATAAGAGTGCAGAGAACATTATACAGGTAGTCCAGGTTATAGAACTACTTCTTGTTTTGTAATCAACACAAAAGTACTTGTTATGCCAATAACCGCACAATCTGTGTTTGTGTATTCGGAAGCAATAGCAGATCACGTGGTCGGATGACGTCATATGTTGTCTGCACGTAGACCAAATGTTAATGCAGTAGAATACCTTAGTCACACCGCCAAGCCGACTTCACATCGACTCCCAACCGACCGATTCGTTTCCATTGCAGGGTAATGTAAATTTTGTTCGGTCTGTTGTCGGTCTGTTGTCGGTCCTTTGGTGTGACTGGATTATGAGTGAGTGCACGAAATATAGGTCAAATATTCTGGATGAAGCCTTTGATTGTTGATCAGCAAACTTGTAGGCTACATCCAGTGGCGTAGACAGGTTCGTACACCTGGGGGGGATGACTCAGGGGCGGATCTAGCTTTTTGCTAAGGGGGGGGGGTGACCAAAATAATGACGATGCGGAGCATCGTCCACGAGCCGCGAAGCGGCGAGCCGATTTTTTTGGGGGTGTTTATTTGAACCCCGTAAGTGATGTTTTCCTGGCATCTATTAACACAATGGAGACCATAAAAAGTAGTGCATGATAACGTCTTTTTAAATCAAGTAACAGTTAAATACACAGTTATATCCAGAGTTATCATGTGTTTGGTTAAGTTACCAGATGAGTTGAATATCTTCTCACAATATTTGCACTTGAAAGAGTTTCTCTCCAGCGTGCGTTCTTTTTTCTTTCTTTTTTTCTTTTTTCCCCTTTTTTTGGTTTTGTTTGTTTTTTGGGCCGCCCAAGGGGGGGGGGGGTTTTAACCCCCTAACCCCCCCCCCCCCCATAGATCCGCGCCTGTTTAATCTTGTGGTTATCTTGTGGTTTCCAAACCACAAGATAACCACAAAATACTTGTAAGATTTTCTTTTTTTTACCGTCTGAATTGGCTTTCACCGTGTGAATGCGGCTAATAACAATAAACACAATTACAATAATGATGAGGATTATTATTATCATCATCATAATTATTATTATTATTAATATTATAATTGTTATCATTATTATTATTACTATTATTATCATCATTATGACTTATTAAGTAAGCAAATATCATTCCCCAAAACCTGGGGGGATGATTGTACATGCCATCCCCCCCCACCTTGTGAGGTGGGGGGGGGATGCATCCCCCTCATCCCCCCCGTTGTCTACGCCCCTGGCTACATCCAACGCTTATTTTGTCTGAATGGGTTCGGTTGAAGTTCATGTCATGTCTTGTCATCTATTTATTCAGTTCTGAATACATAATAACATCGGTATACATCCAAACGCAATATAAATAAATAAACGTTTATTTAAAAAAGAAGTTACGATTAAGTACTGTACAATAAGCAAAAAATGATATAATTTAGGAGGTTCCTGGTGATGCAGAAGTACATAAAAGAGAAGAGAAGAATAATACATGTAGGCCTATAGGTTGAGACTAGAGAGTGATTGGAAGAGAAAAAAAGAGAGAGAGAGAGAGAGAGAGAGAACGAGAAAGGGGGTGAAGTGAGATGGAGCTTTAGATGATTATATATATCGTTGCTATGCAAACATAAACATTAATGCTCAAAAATAAAGTTGAGTTCTGGTCATGTGATTGCATTGTGAAAGAAACGGTGTTGAATCGATCAGAAAAGGTTGACCATGTAACAAATTAAGTATTTGTGTGTACTGCAAGTTTCTGTAGTCTTCATAATGATAAAAAATTGGCCCAATCTTTGTAAAGTAACAAGCACTGTACACAGAAAAATATATATGGGACTACACGCATTAATGTGGCATAAAAATCGGCTCTAATTTTTAACCTTCTCTTTAAAAGGTCAGTAAGAGCAGGAGGCAATAGACCATGTTCGTTATGTAATCAAATTTAATGCACAAATCTTTGTTAAGTGCTTCATTCCAAATCATTTCATTTAACTGTTACGAATAATCGTGTTTCAATAATCAAATTTCGTATTGCAGACATTGCTTGTTGTTAGGTAATAAAAACAAAATGTTTGTCGTAATCGGATTACATTACGAAAATTGTCTATTGGCCGTGGTAAAGATGAATCTTATAAATGCAGTATAATTATGTACAAGTAAGTTTATATCCGAAATTTTGAGGGTATTCAATTTTAAAACAAGGGAGCGCTTTTGTATATCTTAAAAATTAAGTCGTGAGGCTGACTTTTAGTATTCAATTCTATTCGATGAAACAATTTCTAAAATCAAAAGTTATGCTAGAGGTACACGTGAGAGCATCGTGTATGTATGGAGGTATATGTGTGCCCGTTTGTGGGCGTGCGTCGTTTGTATGTATGCGCAGGGGCGTACGCAGGATTTTTTCAAGGGGGGGTTTTAAAATCGGGCCCAAAATATTTTGCTCCCGAAAAATTTAAAATCGCGCGGCCGAAAAGTCGCTCAGTGGGGGGGGGGGGGGGAGGGGGGGGGGGATGGGGGGGGGGGGGGGGGGGGGTAAGCGGACACTTTTTTTTCTTTTTTTTCGTCTCGAAATTTGAAAATTTGACATTTTTCTTCGTTAGGGGGGGGGGGGGGTAAGGTCACCTCCTTTTTTAGGATAGCCGTGGGCATATATTTTTTTTTTTTTTATAAAAAAAAAAAAAAAATCCAAAGGGGGGGGGGGGGTTATTTTTTTTTAGGGGGGTTTACACACATAAAAATACCAAAGGGGGGGTTTGAACCCCAAACCCCCCCCCCCCCCCCCCTGCGTACGCCCCTGTGTATGCGTGTGTTTAGATTATGGGGATTTTTTTTATTGAGTGAGATATCGTTATGGATGCCTCATGTTCAGGCCTTCTCAACATAATGCCTGACTTTGTGCTCAGAAACTTTCTCAATTAACCGCTTAAATGGAATACAAAACGACCTTTATTATAGATTTCAATGAAAGCAGAACAAATCTTCATTTATTTTGTATCAAACATTCATCTTCTCAAGCGCTGATCATAAGGATTTATTTTAGTAGTATGTACATACAACAATATGCGTGATATATCTAGAGATTTATAATATTTTAAGCACTGCGAATCAAAATGATAATTTGTCGGCCCAAAATGAACATTTGTATTGATTTAACCCAAAATCGGGCCAGTCGGAATCAATTAATGAGTGGGTTTTGACAAACAAATTCCGTATAAAATGTGCACTGATATCAGAACATATAATTTCATTGAAATGATGTACCACTTGGTCATTTTGGCCATTTCGACCCAAATTGACCATTTACACGATTTCTGTAACAAACTATGAATTTTAGTGAACAGAGAGGACTTGGCTGAACTGGTCTGGCTGCAAGCTATTGCACGTTCCGTAACATCAATGCTTTCCCATTATTCTCGCCTAAAACTCAGCGACTTTAAAGATCAAATGTATGAAGAACAAAATCATATCTCAAAGATATTTATTATTTAATTTTGAAACTGTCCCCTTTTTCTTCTCTCTCTCTCAAAATAACGAAAGCAAACAATACAATTATCACACCTCGAAAATAGTAAAAACATGTATTGTAGGCACACACAGTGTAGGCTGCTGTGCACCGCGAGTCTCTTGTTTGACCAACCCTCCGATTACGTAATGCGATTTAAAGGTCTCTGAATACATTACGAAACTGGCCTATTGCACCGCCAATACAATGTTCGACAGTAGATGGCGACCTTCCTCCCGCAATGTTTGAAAGATTGAAAACATCATTGAATGCTTGAACGCCTTATCATTGCAGCTCAGCTACAGCTAGGTTGATAATGTGATATTTCAGAGTATAATTTGTATCTATAACCTATATAAATGGACATTTCTATTGTTGTTATTATTAGAATATGTGCCTCAATTTATACAAAAGCTATTTCTTGCAACGAGGTTGACAAGAAAATAGCTGTATTGTTCATTTGTTTTCAACCTCATGTTAGTACACTCTGACATAAGCAATAATTCTTAGGCCATAGAATATCTACATACACAATTTTAATGACGAAGAAAGTAGGACGATTAAGATGTGACAAACATGTAAAATATAAAAAAGTTTGATATGAAAGGCTTTAGAAATATTTGAAAATACGAATGTGGTTCCTACATCCACCTTATGACTAATGGAGCTGTGAATGGGGCATGGATGAATATGTCCCTTCCCTCTGAACCTCCCCCCCCCCCCCCATCAAAGGTGAAGAGAAAGGAGGGGAGATAGGTAGAATTTGACCCCGGTCGAATGATTAAAAAATGATTTACAGTCATTACTTCGCAAACTTCCTTGATTTTGTAATGTTCTCCACATTCCTATTTATCTCATGTCCCACCTAAAGAAAAATCACTCCTTTTGTTTTATTTCATCTACGGTTGTGATACAACCCTGATCCTTTTCCGCAGGGAGGCTGGATGCAACCGTGTTGGTGTAAGATGGTGGGAGCTCCATTGGCGGCTGCCCTGGAGAGAAGGTGGCAGCGGTGGGATACCCTTGGCCTTGGGATGAAGTGACGTTTGAAGATCCTTGCTTGGTGAAATACAGAACAGCACAAAAGACGCCGATCACTCCGAAGAAAGCAAGACAGCAAATCACGATGATCGCAATCAACCAGCCAGCGAAGACTATACTTTCTGTGTGATAATAAAAATGTCAAAGAGAAGGTTGAGAGTGTTGTAAGACTGAAAAATCTTTTGTGAGCTCTCCAATTCTTCTCAAAATATTTTATGACAATTTGGAAGAATAGTGCACCCTGATTAGGATTACTCTTTCAAGGCTCCCATATTACAAATCTGACCAAAAACAAATATGTGAACTTCATGACAGTTTCAGCAAACTTGGGTAAATTGTTTATGAGTCATTTGGAACATTCCAAAAGTTCACACTATTCTTATGCACTTTCTTTTCAACCATTTTCACTGTCTTGCTTTCAGACAGTTTCCTTCACAATGTAATCTCATGACCAGTACTCAGCTTTATCTCAAAGGAAATCAAATATGAAAGGAAATTATTACACTACAGGGGGTTTTAGGAACTAGAACGAAATTTTCAGAAGTAACCTATTGCTTGTTGGTTTGTGTTGTTTCGGTTTGCTAGTTGCCGTTTGACGACTTAACCGCGTGACCAAACGTTATACTCGTTAATCTGTCGTTTCCTAGGGAGCGGTATTGGCCTTCTTGAAGGGGTTGTTCGACACTTGCTCCTGCGACAGTTGCTCTGCTTGATTTCTTATACTAACCAGAGGCGGCCCTCCCGGGGGAGCACAATGCTCCTCCCTTTAACATAGGAAAATTGCCCCTTTAACTTTGTAATAAGTGCCCCTTCCGCTTTTCATCTCTGATATTAAGTGCCCCTTTTATTTTTACACGTACACGTTCCCTTTTCCTTTCTAATAAATGCTTTTTTTTTCTTTCGTATAAGTGTCCATTCCCCTTTTCATAATTACCCCCTTTTCGTTTTTTGATAAGTGCCCCGTTTACTTTAACATGTGCCCCCTTTTTTATAAGACCCACGTCCCATTCTCATCAAGCCCCCTTTCACCTCCGATAAATGAAGAACCTTGCAGCAATGTAGATCAATCCCAATAGAACACACACTCTCTCTCCCTCTCTCTCTCTCTCTCTCTCAAAAACAAACACTGAGTTCGTCGTTACCGACATTGGGCGCGGGTGATGTCTGGCCGTACTGGGAGTAGGAACACTCAACACCAACAACATCAGCATGACTACAGTTGTTCTTGCCCCAGTGAAGTTGTGGACAGGACGGTAAAAAAAATTCAGTTCCACTGCATGCCACGTTTGTCAGATGGATCGGTCCATTGCCTGGTCCAAAGTAGGGGATCCGAAAGGGCGATGCAACAAAATGGTAGCCCAGCTGGCTGCAAACAACTCTGGTTTCGTCGTACCCCCAGCCGTCTTTGCAAATCGACCCCCAAACGCCGTTATTGGATTCGTTGTAGTGGAAGATCTCAACCCTGCCGTAGGTTTCATCCTTTCCGTCCATCAAACGCAACTCACCTTCGTCTTCTAAACATTTGGGAATAAAAATAAAATCAAATCAAAACATACTTACGGTAATCCTGTTGTATATACCGAAAGCACGATCGCAAAGACTTTCAAATATCCACTTACGAAAGCACGATCGCAAAGGCTTTCAAATATCCACTTACGATAGCAATATCATGATTGTGCATCCCCTCCTGAAATTCGCAAACATGACAATGACATATTACGTAATCTAAACATATGTTTCTTACAGGCAAATGCATCACGGTTTTGACATTGCAATTCAGGTGACTTCTTGAAAGCCTTTGCGACCGAGTTCGAAACTCAGGAAGGTACGTTAATTTGGTATTTAATGCTAAGTTCACACCGACGCCGAATTGATGGCGCATTAAATCGGCGAGCAAAGCGGCGGCAAAGCGTAACAAAGCTTAATTAAAGCGTAAAGACCTAAATAGAGCGTGAGAAAGCTTTGAGCAATTCGGGACATTCGGCAAGAGCGCCAAAAAAATTTAAACTGTTTAAAAATTTGAGGCGATCTGTCACGAATTGCGTAAAGCGGGGAGAGCGTGTTAAAGCTCATCAAAGCGTCACAAAGCTTATCAAAGCTTTGCTCAAAGCGTAGGAAAGCCGAATGTCTTGCCGAATGTCCCGAATTGCTCAAAGCTTTCTCACGCTCTATTACGGTCTTTACGCTTTAATTAAGCTTTGTTACGCTTTGCCGCCGCTTTGCTCGCCGATTTAATTCGCCATCAATTCGGCGTCGGTGTGAACTTAGCATAACATATCTCAGGAGATCGTGAGATTTTTTGAAAAAATGACGCCGAATTGATCGCCGATTTAAAGCGCGACATTCGGCGTCGGTGTGAACTAGGCATAAACAAAAACCTTCAGATGATCTCACAATTAAACACTGAAGGAAATTCATATCATAAATTATAGTTACGCCAATTTTTGATGTTTGGATTTTTTGACGAATCCGAAACCGTGCACTATTGGCCATCGGCCTCTACTCCAAGGGTTAGGTCTGTGGCTATAGATTGCGCTTGGATCGGTTCTGCGTATTTATATAGGCCTATGCCTACCTAAATCCTTTGCATGGTGCGAATTTAAATAATGCCTCTTGAGCACCGGGCCTTAGTGTTACAATTTTTGAAAATACAAAAATAAATAGAAAGTACCTGAAAGATTAGTACATAAGACTCCTGCATCCTCTTGGTGAGAGCATTGGTTGTCTCCCCAGTCACTGCTGGCACACTCAGACAATTCCTCTTCCTCCCCCGTGCAATTGACGTTACTCATCCAGATTGGCTGAGAGCTTTGACCAGGGCCATAGAAGGCTGTTGATCTGGCCTTGCTGGCTCGCACGAAGCCTAACCATCTGCAGACCACAGTTGCGTCCGCGACGTCCCAAAAGTCGTCACAGATTGTTCCCCACTCGTCGTCATGGTAGATCTCTACTCGTCCCTCGCCACTTGACATTCCATCTAGACGAACGAAGCCCTCTCGAGCTGTTCCACATTTGAAAAAAATTGAAATATATCGAAAATTCAACATAGTAGGTGAAGTAAACCTCATAACTACCAATCCGTAATTCCGTATTGTTCCATTCTTCAACCCTACCCCCCCCCCCCCACACACACACACACTCACACACAACACACAAACGCATATGTAAATACACTGCTGCCCCTAAAGTTGGAATAAATATTTCTTTCTTCTTTTCATGAAATTATCATCATGCTTGTGACATGATTTATTTTTGATATAAATAAAGTGTATAATTATCTTCTCAGAACTTTATTGATCAATCTAAGGAGTCATAGAAATTAATTTATAAAGCTCTGAGAAAATATAAACTTGATCTATCAAGAATAAATCATATTGTCATTAAGATTTCATGTAAATAGGTAAGAAAAATAATTTAATCCAAGTTTACGGACAACAATGTCTTTCAAACATGCTCAACATCGAGGCACCTGTATTTTTTGTCCTTCTAAAATCATGAATACGGTCAGAAAGGTTGCCATAGCCATTACGTCCAGGGGCGGATCTAGCTTTTTGCTAAGGGGGGGGGTTGACCAAAATAATGACGATGCGGAGCATCGTCCACGAGCCGCGAAGCGGCGAGCCGATTTTTTTTGGGGTGTTTATTTGAACCCCGTAAGTGATGTTTTCCTGGCATCTATTAACACAATTTTTTTTCTTTCTTTTTTTTCTTTCTTTTTTTCTTTTTTTTTCCTTTTTTTTTTTTTTTTTTTGGGGGGCCGCCCAAGGGGGGGGTTTAAACCCCCTAAACCCCCCCCGTAGATCCGCGCCTGACGTCTATTGTTTTCCGGAATATATAGGAAGTTTTTTTTAAAGCGTTTTTACCACTATGCTCCCCTCCCCCTCTCCTCTCCCTCCATGTCAAAGAAAGAGGAAAAGAGAGACAGGGAATAGAAACAAGGGAGGGGGAGGAACATTAGAATAACACGATACGACCCCGACCCCCACGACCCCTTCTCCTTCCGCCCTCAGTCATTAACCCAGTTCGTTCGCAATTTTCCATCTGATAAAGCAGGTACCGCTCATTAACTCCAATATCCCCTCAATGGCTGTAATCCTACCTTCGCTACATCGCTGGGAGGAAAAATAATTGTTCATCAAACGGAGAAAATTTGGTCCGAGGGATTTATTATTTGTTGTATTTCAAAATAAATTTTCTATGCATGTGAGAGACAATATAGTGTCAGTTAGTGAACTACGACAAAGTAACTTTCAGCCAATCAAATGCCACGATTTCAGTAGCTTATAACAATTACTGTAACTTGTAAGTGATAACAAGTTTCATGAAACGGGGCCCTGGGACTACAAACATGACAATACATGAAATAAACAAATAATTTCAACTGCATCTCGCATATAGAAAGAACTAAGAATATTGAGTTTCCTATTTTCAATTGACCATTTTCTAAAGATCTTTGATCATATCGTTATCAATTTATACTAATTTCGAGCTAAAGGTAATGTTTACTATTGATACTAGTAAATAAATATTGACTGCTTTGAGGGACGCGGTTGAAACTATTACGTGATTTCGAGGGGCATAGTGATATACCGCATCCCAAGTTTCAATACTAAAAAAATAGAATAGAATAAAATTTGTAACAATATTAGCCTGTTAAAGTATTTGATGCGTTAACCTTATACCGGACACTTAACGCTATTTCTTCGTACCACAGAAAAGCTTTTCAATGAAATGTCTTGAAAAGTTGGTGTCATACAAATAAAATATCCATGAATGAAGTCCACTAACTTTTAAGCAAGTAAATCTGCGGCCTTCAGCAAGGATCGTCAAAACAATGGAACCATTCGAATTTTGTATGAGCTAAAAAGCATGCTCTTGATAAAGGGCTCTTATTTATATTAATTGCACTTCCACATGATCGACAAGATGATTACATAATTTGTACTGATTTGGAAAAGAAAAAAAAGATCTTCTAAAATGTTCGCTCATTAAAACGTTTTTAAACGGTTCAAATCTAACTCTTGATGCGTTGCTGCCTAGCATATCAATTTCACCATGGTTTGGTTCAATTTTTGAGAAAAAGTAAAGGATAAAATGCTAGCACTTAAAAGGTTCAATATGCAAACGAAATTCTGACTTCTATTACTTTGCTAAATTTTCCTTCGCATTATTCCAAATTGTCATTTAATGACGTGTTGAAAAACAAGATGAACTTTGAATGAAACAAATAAGGGAATGTTATTAATGTTATTCCTAATCAAAGATTTAAAATATTAGGAGAAATGAATAAAAAGTGAAAGGAAACATATCTAATTAAATTCTAAAGGTTCAATATGCAAACAAAATTCTGACTTCTATTGCTTTGCTAAATTTCTCGAACATAATTCGTGGATTTCATTATTTTTTCTCCCCGATGATTATAGAAGTGGATAAAATAGCGTTCCCAGTGTTTAAAATCTAAAAGAAAATTCAGATACGCCACTATGTAATATAATAAGCTGAATGAAACTATTAAAGTGAAGATTGAGTTTTGATACAGACTAAAAAATAATGAACATTCTCACACTTTTTATTTCAATTTGGAAGAATATCATAGTGGAAATGTTCTCTGAAAGGGAATGCTCTTTAACTGGCCTTACATCCGGGATATGACGAGAAAGAGCTAAGAATTTGGACCAAATTTCCAAGTAAAACGTTTATGTGTACCCATAATAAACCCATATGTACATGAAATTTTCAGTACGACCGAGACAATTTATTTACATTTCGATAATTCCAAAACGTGACATTATACATCAATCTCTATGTACAACACCGTCTACGTTTCCCAACTGCTCAGTTTTATCCGCAATAGATAAATACGTGACAGAACCCTTTATATATTTATGTATAAACAAAACAATCTTAAGTAATATTAGTGAATCTTAGATATTCAAACGAGTGAAATGACTTACCAGACTGAACATCTGCTACATAAAGGATGACTAAAATACAGCAAAGCAATAGTGAACTTGCTATTGAAGCCATTGTGCCCTACCGTGACAAAGATATCAACTGAAAGCACCCTGGTTGTCGATGTGTTTAAGTATTCACCAACACAGCTTCCCTGATTCTATCGAGCCTATCAATGATTGACAGCAACTTATATTATCGCTACCAAGATGTTTATGAGTCGTTATTCATGATTATTAAAAGATATATGTCATTCCTGATAAGTTTATGACCAAAGTACAACAAACTATTGCGATAAAGATTGATCTAACATAATGAATGTGTAATTGCGATGTATATTAATCTGTTTATCTCTAAGCTAAGAGTGTTTTAATATCAGCCTTTGTGATGCTATAATTAGTCATGACTCTTCGTCGTACGTCAACACATATGAACTTATCATTGTGATAAGAAATTTTTCCTTGATATTTTCCTTGATATTTTCCTCGATTAGTCCAATTTGTCATCATTTAATGGCGTAATGAATGGTGCGATAAAACAAGATGAGCTTTGCAACAAACTAATGAAGGAATGATTATTAATGTTATTCTTCAGCAAACATTCAAACTATCAAGAGAAATGATAAAATGAAAGGAAGCATGTCTAATTAAAGTCATTTAATGTAAGGATAAAAATTGCTTTGAGACACTCTAGTTAAATCTATGTGGTCGAGGAGATGGTTATATAGTACATATATGGAAAGACCGCTGAAGTGAGACAAGAAAATTCGTCTTTATAAACCTTTCATATTTGTTACATGGTATCGACCTCCAAGCTCCAAATGTGATATTCTCAATTATTATGAAACTATGTTAACCTTTCTTGAGGGATTTAACAAACCAATCATTCTTATGGGAGACATCAATTTTGATATTTTAAAACAACCTCAAACAAGTGGATGTAAACGATATAACCAATTAAATGCTATTTATGGTTTGAAACATGTAAATAAATCAGAATATACAAGAGTTACTAAGGAATCTTCAACACTTGTTGATCATATTATTACAAACTGTAACTAGAATGTAAATTCTTTTGGTGTTATTCATAATGATCTCAGTGATCACTCCATGACTTTTTTGATCTGGAACACTCGTCAATGTGATAAATGTTCTGATCCAAATTTCGTCACATTTCGTAAATCAAAAGGTGTAGATTTGAATGTTTTTAAAAGAGAATCAATGAGCTTGATTGGTCTGATGAATAAAGAAATGAAGAGTATAGATGACGCCGTAGATGGATGGCAAGAGCTTTTGTTGGGTGTAGTTAATAGGTACATGCCACTAAAAACTAAAAGAGTAAGAAAGAAACATTCACCGTGGTTGAATGAATGGATTTTTGAATTAATGAAGAAGCGTGACAAAGTGAAACAGAAGGCAAAAATTGAAAACAAAGATGAATATTGGAAAGAATATAGACAATTAAAAAATAAAGTAACATTTGAAAATAGAAAACTTAAAGGGAAATACTTTATCGAAAAATTAACTGAAACTATAGACAGAAATCAAACATGGCCGACTCTTAAATCTCTCCTACCCAACAAGAGCTCTAAATCACCTATTCCTGCGTCACATGATATTTTTGAAACTGCAAATTATTTTAATAATCATTTTGCCAATGTTGCTAATGTCTTACATGCATGTAATGGTGTTAATGTCTCGCATGTATGTAACGAGGCAGGTCTGGATAATGATATGCAAACCGCACTATTTGAGCTTTCTTTAGTTTCTGAAGCAGATGTGTTAAAAGAAATATACAGCCTAACGAATAAGAAATCAGTTGGTTTGGATGGGATCAAATCTTATATATTGAAAACTTGTGCGACAGAAATCTTTAGAATTATAGCATACCTTATTAATAAGTCAATAACTGATGGGGTAGTTCCTTGCCAGTGGAAGATTGCAAAAATTATACCATTGCACAAAAAAGGTGACAAATGTCAGCCAGATAACTACAGGCCAGTATCATTACTGCCCTGTGTTTCGAAACTTTTAGAGAGGGTTGTTCAAAAACAATTACTTAATTACTTGAATGACAATGATGTATTAGTGAAGGAGCAATCGGGCTTTAGATCGAAACATTCCACAACTACTGCACTTATTAAAGTAACTGATGAATGGCTTGAAGCAATTGATCAAGGGAAATATACTGGGTGTGTCTTTGTCGATTTACATATAAGGCATTCGATACTGTCAATCACAAATTCTAATTAAAAAACTTTCTGATATTGGAGTACAAGGTACCTCATTAAGATGGTTTCAGGATTATCTAATGAAAAGACGTATTAGAACTTCCATAGGACAAACATTGTCAGAAGAATTATTCCTTGATTACGGCGTACATCAGGGCTCAATACTGGGGCCACTGCTATTTTTAGTTTTTATAAACGATCTGCCTAGGTCTTTCACGAAATGCAATTTGCACTTTTATGCTGACGACACGGTTATGTATTATTCCCACAAAGATGTTCATGTGATTCAATCAGTTTTAAACGAAGAGCTAGGACATCTACAATCTTGGATGAATGCAAATAGACTCTCTGTGAACTCCATTAAAACAGTATGCATGCTTTTAGGGACAAAGTTTATGCTTTCTAAGCATGATATTCTCAATTTAGAGATAAATGCCACTAAGCTAATTCAAGTAAAATGTTTCAAATATCTTTGAGTAAATGTAGATTGTGAACTTAAGTGGAATATTCATATAAAGCAATTGAACAAAACAATTGGGAAAATGATTTGTTTCTTGAGGAGATTGAGGTATTTTATTAATGAGTCAAATCTGAAACGAATATACATCTGTAATTATGCCTCACTTTGACTATGCAGATACTGTTTGGCAAACTGCATATAATAATCATTTTGATCAACTTCAGAAACTTCAGAATCGGGCAGGAAGAATTATTCTTCAGGTTAAACCTGGTGAACATATATCTATTCAGCAGATTCCCGATACCTTGGATTGGGAAACCCTAAAATCTCGACGTCGGAGACATATGTGTTCGTTACTGTTTAAAACATTTCATGAGCTAGCACCTAAATATATGACTGATAAATTTGTAGTTAACGAAAAGTGTTACGGGCTAAGATATAATGACAATTTAATGCTTCCGAAACCAAGAACCAATCAGTGTAAACGTACATTCTTATATCGTGGATCCGTGTTATACAATGAACTACCTATTAAGCTCCGTCAGTTAGGCACACTAAATTTGTTTAATAAACATGTTCCAAAATACTTCAATTATTTTGATATTTAAATTTCGCAATCCCATTGGCTTTTGCCATAAACATAATCAATTTAATAACAGACTAAATTAGATAATGTGTAGAATATTTTAAAACTAATTAAGTTAATTGTTAGTAGGGTGGGTGATAAGGGTGGGGTCGTATTTTGTTACATTAGGGATGGTAGGGGATATTTGAATAGATTTTAATGCTTTTTGTTAGTGTTTTTTGTTTAATTTAATTTAATTTGATTTAGTTCAGTTAAGTACAAGTAAAATGTTTTTTTTTTTTTATTAATTACGACTTACTATTTTGTTATATCATTACTTATTATAGTATCATTATATATATATATTGGACTCCATGGAAGAACAGAGCCATTATGTAAATGGCTCTGAAATGGACTATCCAACCGTTTTATCATTCTATCATTGTTATATAAGTCTTTGATTTTGTTATATTGTGTTATTGTCTTTTATGATGATTTTCGGAAATAAAACAAACAAACAATAGGAAGATGGATTTTAAGTACAAGCATGGGCGTAAATCATTACGTAATACCTATTGTTCAGGGGGGATGAATGAATAGATCATCCCCTGAACAATAGGTATCAATTGCAGATTTACGCCCATGAGTACAAGTTTCTTTAATACTTTATGTGTCAACGAGAAATGATTGTATTGTAGACAGGTGATCGTTCAATACAGGTGGTCGCTAAAGCAGGTTTTACTGCATGTGAATGAGATTTGCGCCATTGCTATCATGGCAGTGTTCAAGATACAATAGGTTTAGCTGATGTCTCAAATGAAAGTTATTTGTTTTAAAAAATGCATCACCCGAGAAAATACGGAGTAATGACTCCGTAAAGTTAATTTATCTTCAAAGCATGTTTGTATTTTATGCGCGTAGCCAGTTTGGTCCAGTTGGTACGCCAAGTGGCGGATCCAGGGGGGGGGGGGGTGGGGCGGGGGGCCCGCCCCCCCCCCCCTTGAGAAAAATGTAAAATCATATAAAAACACGTGATTTTTACCTTTTGTGGGGGCTGGGGCCCCCCTCCCCCCTGACGGTCAAAGGGGAGGGGGTGCAAATTTTGAAATTTTTGAGGACAAAGCCTATGATTGACAACAATTTATATTATCGCTACCAAGATGTTTATAAGTCGTTATTTATGATATTTAAAAGATGTATGTCATTCCTGATAAGTTTATGACCAAAGTACAACAAACTATTGGGATAAAGATTGATCTAACAAAGTGAATGTGTAATTGCGATGTATATTAATCTGTTTATCTCTAAGCTAAGCGTGTTTTAATATTAGCTTTTTTTTAATGCTATAATTAGTCGTGACTCTTCGTCGTACGTCAACACATATGAACTTATCATTGTGATAAGAAATATTTTCCTTGATATTTTCCTTGATATTTTCCTCGATTAGTCCAATTTGTCATCATTTAATGACGTAATGAATGGTGCGATAAAACAAGATGAGCTTAGCAACAAACTAATGAGGGAATTATTATTAATGTTATTCCTTAGCAAAGATTCAAAGTATCAAGAGAAATGATAAAATGAAAGGAAGCATGTCTAATTAAAGTCATTAATGTAAGGATAAAAATTGCCTTGAGACACTCTAGTTAAATCTATGTGGTCGAGGAGATGGTTATACAGTGCGTCCCAGAAAAAACGAAACCCAGAAGTATCGATGTTTTATCATAACTTAATCACAACCATAACTAATGAATGATACATATTTAGAAAGCTTAGAGTCTCCGCTTTCAGTTGATGCTACTTAGATGATGCATATTTTACGCATGAGTGATTAAAATCAATTTGAAGGAAGGAAACCAAAAAGACATTTGGCGGGCGGTATCTGAATTTCGAAGAAAAATTCACATTTCTAGAAAGTTGAGTTTCTGCCCTTTCATATGACACCTCAATCAGGAAAAATGAGCGAGGAATAACAAAGTTATGTTTGTTTAAAGTAGCCCTTACATTTTCATAATTTTAACAAACGAATTCGTTTTCACTGGGTGCCTGACGTAGCAAAAAGCAAATTTGACAAAAGACTTAACTCCGTTTCGTTGACAATCAGCCATGCATGAAGACTCTCGTCTACGGCTGATTGTCAACGAAGCGGAGTTAAGTCTTTTGTCAATTTCGTTTATTGATACGGCAGGCAGCCAGTGAAAACGAATTCGTTTAATAAAATTATGGACATGCAAGCACTACTTTAAACAAACATAACTTTGTCATTCCGCACTCATTTTTTCTGATTGAGGTGTCATATGAAAGGGCAGAAACTCAACTTTCTAGAAATGTGAATTTTTCTTCGAAATTCAGATACCGCCCGCCAAATGTCTTTTTGGTTTCTTTCCTTCAAATTGCTTTTTAAACACTCATGCATGAAATATGTATCATCTAAGTAGCATCACATGAAAGAGGAGACTCTAAGCTTTCCAAATATGTATCATTCACTAATTATAGTTGTGATTAAGTTATGATAGAACATCGATACTTCTCGGTTTCGTTTTTTCTGGGACGCACTGTATAGTACATGTATTCGGTGAAACATATATGGAAAGACCGCTGAAGTGAGACAAGAAAATTGGTCTTTATAGGAAGATGGTCTTTAAGTACAAGTTTCTTTACTTCATGTGTCAACGAGAAATGATTGTCATTGTAGACAGGTGGTCGCTAAAGCAGGTTTTACTGCATGTGAATTAAATTTGCGCCATTGCTATCATGGCAGTGTTCAAGATAAAATAGGTTTAGCTGATGTCTCAAATGAAAGTTACTTGTTTTAAAAAATGCATCACCCGAGAAAATACGGAGTAATGACTCCGTAAAGTTAATTTATCTTCAAAGCATTTTTGTATTTTATGCGCGTAGCCAGTTTGGTCCAGTTGGTACGCCCAGTGGCGGATCCAGGGGGGGGGGGGCGAAAAAAAAATTCCTACGAACTTTTATACCTGGCGCATGCGCACATACGAACTGTTATACTTGACGCATGCAAAGAGGTCACAAACAATTGGACTTTGATTATTTATTGCTTTGCCTCACTATTTATAAAGGCAAAAAACTAAATAAACTGAGATTTGAACCCTCACGGCAACTTCAAATTTATATTAGTATCACTCTGCCCTTATGCCTCAGTCACACCTTTGCGTATTGGGCTTGCGTATTGCTGCGTATTGCCCGAACGCAGACATAGGCAGTCATACCCAATAAAGCGCAACGAAACGTGCTCACTGCGTACTCAATACGCAGACTAGCGCAAAGGCCTGCGTTTGCCACTCGCTAGTTTTAAAATTTTCTAAACTATCGCAAGCAAACGCAAGGTCAAATCACCTACGAGCGGATACGAGTGGCAACCAGTGAATGCGAGCAGCAGCGAGTGGCTTAGCGCAAGTATACGCAACCATACACACCTCTTTTTTTGGAGCGCGTGTCACTGCCTATAGCTGCGTTCCTTGCACGATTTACCTCGCCAGAGCTCGTTGTCGTTCGCATGATTGCGCGTATTGTTGCGCTGTTGCTCGCCTACCACTCGCAGCAGCAAGAACTGTTGCAATTGCCGCTCGATACGCTGCGAGTCTAGCTCGTACGCCTTTCGCTTAAGCTCTCTCTCTCTCTCTCTCTCACTGCGATTAGTTGCCTAGCACCAATCACCTTCGCTGCGCTTCATAACGTTAATAAATAAACATCATTCGCCTCTGCTTCTTCCAGCTGAACCAAAAGCTTATACCCCCTTCACATACACGGATTTTGCTCACGAGTCCTTACGGATCGCCAACTCGTAGTCGATCGCAAGCATCCGTAAATAACTCGCTGGTATCCGTAAATAACTCGTCACAACTCGCAACAACTCGTAGGCACTCTTGAGGATCCGTGAAAGGAGAGGCAAATTTTTTGACATGTCAAAAATCTTCCTACGAGTGTCCACGGATTGATTTGTCCGTAAATAGCTCGTAAATAGCTCGTAACAATCCGTAACCATCCGTAAACCGCTCGCAACAACACGTACCCATCCGTAAACTGCTCGCAAGAATCCGTTAATGACTCGTAACAGATTTTTGTAACGATTCGTTACGGTTAGTTTACGATTTGTTTACGGATTATTTACGGATTATTGCGAGCAGTTTAAGAATAGTTGTGTGTGCTTACGTGTCGTTTACGATTTTATTCGGGTCATTTTGCGATGGCTTTACGGATTGATACGGGTTATTACGAGCATTTTACGTGTAGTTACGAGTAGTTTACGAATAGATACGTATACTTTACGTATGCTTACGAACTGCTTACGATTTGGGGAAAGGTATAAAAACTGCAAATTCGAACACTTTATTTTCAGTTGTTATTTTTTGGCTAAAAATCGTAAGGATTCGTAAATACTCGTAACTTACTCGTAACTATTCGTAACAACACGTAAACAGGTCGTAACTAACACGTTAGTTGCTCGTAGTTATCCGTGACAACTTGTAACAAATCGTAGACTGTTGCCGTAAATACATCGTAATAACTCGTAATAATCCGTAATAAACCGCAAACAGCTCGTAATAACTCTTAAACCGGTCGTAAAAGTGGCCAAATCGTAAGGATCCGTGAAAGATCCGTGAATTTGTGCGATCCGTAAGGACTCGTAAGAATAATCCGTGTATGTGAAGGGGGTATTAAGCTTTTGCAAGGCAGAGCTCTGCTGCTGGGGCCATTTTTTTTTCATTAGATTGATTTTTCTTGTAGATGTAGACTCGTCAGAAGCCCGCAAAATGACTTTTTATTTATACGCCGTCGCAGCCCAAGCGAGCTGGTACGCTGTAGAGCGAGCTGGCACGCAGCAGTACGAACAACAGACGAGCTAAATCGAGCGAACACGCAGTGAGACGCAACGAGACGTACTGGAGCGAGCGGCTAGCGAGCAGCAAACGAGCAAAGAACCAGTTACATACGCAACGTGGCGAGCAAACTGCGTATTGAATCGTACTGCTATGAGCAACAGCGAGCTATAGCGTGGTCAAAGGCAACCGTAGGCAGTCTTAGTACGAGCGGCATACGAGCTACCTACGAGCTAGATACGCAATAGTGTGACTGCTACCATCAAATTTGCCGCGTATTGCTGGGAACGGCTGCGTATTGATATACCCCGTACAGCGCAGCAATACGCAGCATCATACGCAAAGGTGTGACTGAGGCATTAACGATTGAGCTAGCGATGAGTTGACAAAAGAATGATTTGTATAATTACTATCACCCTATTAGCCACCCTACCGGATTCCACGTGCGCATGCGCTGGTTTCCTTCGCGAGTGCGCATGCGCAGGTTCCCCTCGCGAGCTCAAAGTTCGTAGGAAAATAAAATTCGCAGCCTGGGGGGCCCGCCCCCCCCCCCTCCCCCCTTGAGAAAAAACCATGTAAAAACACGTGATTTTTACCTTTTGGGGGTGCAAATTTTGAAATTTTTGAGGGAAAAAAAAAATGTGCTCACTACCCCTCCATCCCGTGCCCCCCATAGCTACGCCACTGTTGTTGTTTGAAAGTGTTCGCGATCATGTTCGTGATGAATGTGTGTATATTGTACATCTCAAATTAGAATGAATCAAAAGCAATGATTTTCAATTTTGTTTATTTCTGCAATAATAAAAGCAATCACTACCTCGATTAATAATGTAAAATATTTGTATTCATCTTTACTTTATTTCTATACCGAGCTGAGAGATGAAATTCAACACGGCTATTCGCCTAAAGGTCGAACCACAATGGACATGATTTATGATTGCATTATTTATTACATTATGTCCAGCCATTACAATTTAGCTTCTCTTCAATCTTACTTTATTAACGAACAAAATAGATACGTATAAACAATTTTATTTGATTTGATTTGATTTATTTATTTTTGTTTGATTTTCTTTTTCTTTAACATTTCTACAAATATATAACAAACAAACTTTGAAAATTTACACATGACAAAAAAATATAAGTAGAATAACGTAAGGCTGACTGTAAACTAATCGAAAGCATCAAACAGGAGGGTGACAAAGTAAGCAAAGCTTGATAGTATGACTACCCTCAAAGGATACATAATAATACAAATATGGAGGGGAAAAAATGTTGGTAAAAGGGGAAAAAGACAGAAAAAAGAAAGAGGGGATGCACATCAAGATTCACAGATGTATGTGGTAGTTGGATTTCAATTTGATATATAAAGACAAAAAAAGAAAATGCAAACATGAATATTGAGTGGCCAACTTGGGATATTGACATCTGAACATTACTACATAATGTCTTCCTCAAACCTAGCTGATATTGAATTGCATGAATAAAGCCGATAAGCTGTATACAAGCGCTCAAGACTAATACCATCAATTTCGTCATAACTAGGTACTTCTACATCTAGGTATAGAGAAAGAACCTGTAGATAAATTGAACTTGTCCAGCGAATGAATCAACATACAGTTATCCGAAACTGTTGATTGTCTATCACGAATCATCATACTTTGCAGCTTCTAGATGGTTTCCCCAAGGTACATAGTATTCGTTTAATGCATGTAAATGTACCTCTTTTAATTTACCTACAACGGTTATAACCGAAGCCACTTGCTCCTGCGACAATTGCTCCGCGTCACATCGGTTCACTTACCGATCTCTGAACTGAGACCTAACAAGATACCTAACCCTGAACCTAACCCTGATCCTAACCCTGAACCTAACCTAAAACGAAATTGCAATCCTAACCGTAA
>JAVYIG010007325.1:0-103763 GCA_035222895.1 Strongylocentrotus droebachiensis
GGGGAAAGGGGGAGGGGGCTGATATTTCTCTACACGATAAGACCCACAGTCTTGTAACATGCTTGTCAAAATTCCAACTAGCTCTTTCAATTTGAAAGAAGAAAGGGGTCGGATATGCATGAGATCATGTTTCCCGTTACAAGTTTTAACATCCATTTCCCGCCAAAATGTGGGGCCGATGTCTTCGTCCCACCCCTGATCTGCCAAACATACAGTATGTCTTTATAAAAGTCGAAAATTTCGCAATACTTTATCAGTAAAACCGTGGCTAACCCTACAGTAGTCCCTTCTGGTATTGTATAGCTGTATATATGGTTATCTGATAATATCCAAGCGGTGTGTAATAAGCTGTACATACAAATGCTTTTGAATAATATTCCGAACTCTAGTTAAGCTTCGTAAAGACTTTGTAAAGACAGTGGAAAGAAACAATGTTTTTTTTTAGGAGAATGTTGGATATTTCCTTGTTACAAATACAGCGAACTACATATTTGAGATGCTGTTTAA
This sequence comes from Strongylocentrotus droebachiensis, assembly GCA_035222895.1. NCBI lineage: Eukaryota > Metazoa > Echinodermata > Echinoidea > Camarodonta > Strongylocentrotidae > Strongylocentrotus > Strongylocentrotus droebachiensis. The sequence goes on from JAVYIG010007325.1 coordinate 508, forward strand.
TACGATACACAATACTCTTTTAAGGCCCATGTATATAGGTTGCCCCCTCCCTCATGCTACAAAAATAATTTTGTAGAACAGCCAGCTGCTGCAATTATGCTCTCCTCCAAAAGACAATAACAAATGAGAGGGAAAACCATTCATGGTCCCTGTCTGAACTACCCTGAGAAATTATTAATCAATTTACTTATTTATTTATGCGTGCATGCATGTTCACAATTTTACAATCCATTTGAATTGATTTCACATGAAAAAGAATATAACAATGTTTTATCAAAGACAAGTTGCAACTTGCTATTATTATACAGTTTAAAGAATGAACACACAAAGGTGATGAAACATAATAAAATAGAGCTTGAATCGTTACAACACCTTTCAAATATATAATATATGACAAATAAAATTCCTAAAGGGTTGTGAACTATTTACAAAGAACAAGAAAACAAAACACAAGAAAAACAGAAGTATATTGTTAAGTCCAGTAAAATGTCTTATAAATGATAAGATAATTAAATTTATGTTCGATATAATGAGAACTGATAAATTATGTAAGTAATATCTGTGAAATGATGATAAATTTGAGTGCTCTTTTAAAGGAGTTTGGTGATTTTATATTTCGAATATCGTTAGGTAAGGAATCCCATACATCTTGACCTCTATACTTAATTTTATATTGTATTCCTGTTAATCTATATGATACCGCCTATCAACAAACTGATTTATGAAAAGTACTCAATATAACCAAAAAAAATGAAAGCACTGAACACTTCCTCATTCTTGCGAGTTCGTGACCCTTGCCATTTCCAAAGGTTTTGAAACAAACCCGGATTCACCCCATTACCTATATACATCCCCAATCATTCCGGATTATATTCACCATCAGCCAGAATCATTATAGGGAATAGATAACAAGGAAATAATATTATTCAGGTTTTTATGTAGGTATGCGCCTCTTGATTGCCTGTAGGTGATTTTAAGTACTATTTTTGAAGTAACTAATTAAAAGTAAGTTGCCTACAACTGGAAGCTATACATTCAAAACGTGAAATACGAGCAGCCACGTACCTTGTTCAACTTTTACAACATTCCCTCTATAAATATCTTTATATACATTATATTTTGGGGAGTCAAACTTCTGGTTGACTCGAAAAGGTAATTGCGCAAGAATTTATTTGACAAGAGTCAAATTAAAGGCACGCAGTTTATTGAGCAAGATTGTTTGGAGAAAGACGATACTGTCAGGTCGTCACCTTTGACTTTAATGCTTTTAAGATGAGTTCTAGCTGGGCCCTGTTTCATAAAACTTGTTATCAATAACAAATGCTAAATTTCTATGACAAATTTGCTCTGAGCCAATAAGATGCCATGATTTCCAGCAGCTTATAGCAGTTATTGTCACTTGTTCTTGATAACATGTTTTATGAAACAGGGCCCTGGTCATATGATTGCGTCGAGAGTAACTGTCTGGAAGTAATTTGAAAATGATGATTATCATAATTATGAAGCACATTTTGGAGGCACGATAGCTCAGTTGGTAGAGCAGTGGTCTCGTAATCCGGTGACCCGGGTTCGAAACCAACTCGATGCGCTAGTGCCCTTTGGTAAGGCACTAATACTCATTACCAGGTCCTTCGGAGAGGACCTAAAGCCGTCGGCCTTCTGATTGCTTACTAACAAGCATTTATGCTTTCTTAGCAGCCAGGTAAAATAACCACCACCACCACCACCACCGCGACCACCACCACCACCACATTAATCATTTGTGTGTACTTCGAGGTTTAGGAATCATAATAAATTGACCCAGAATTTCTGAAAGTAACATGCACTGTACATAAAAATGTACCACGTGACCACACCCAAACATGTGGCATGAGTCTTCGGTCCATACACTTATTAAACAGTTATTTCTTGCAATAATGATTACGAAATATGAGGGCATTTGAATAGCACTCCTTCTTCAGGAGATATTTTATATAGGATATTCTTCGACACTATTATAAAATTAATGAAAACGCTAACAAATCATTTTTCACTATTCACATGCAGGCTTCAACCTTCTCTTTGACCTGAGCAGAGTTGTATTATTTTATTGTGGATTGTCCGTCATTAAACGTATATACATCATAATATATACATCGTGTACATATTGACACGCGTGAAGAGAGATATAATATCGTATTGAATGATCCTCACTGATCATATAACTGTTTGTTCTGTTTTACTGCATAGTTTAGAAATATGTGATATACATTTAGATTAGAAAGATATAATAAATGGAATGTCTGTTTCATAAATAACAAAGGCTGACTATTAAACATGCAGAATGAACAACACAGAGTTGAGTATGGTTCGTGGATATATAGTCATAGACCGATATCTAATAATTTTGTTTACAAGGATTTCAGTGTGGTATAACAATAATATAATTTTTAAAGAAAGTAGATTAAAGTATATATTGTTCAAATAGTTCCTCATCTGTAGAAAACTGTTGCTTTTCATGGAATAGAATATTACGGTGAAAATGGCAAACCATATAATACCAGAATCAATGCGACACATATAAGTGTGGAGGAAATGTCTTTATGCCGATATCCGTTAGAAATATCAAATGCTATAGACGGATGCTTTCCTCAATGCTAGTATGAGGAAACATAATTGTATACTCAATACTCAAACATATTCTCTGTAAAACAGTAGTGGATCTGATTTCCCCTTGCAATTTGCTGTATTGGAACACTGATTTCCTACATGGCTAAAATAACCGTGAAAACAAACACGTGACGATGTGATTCATTGATTATAGTAAATAATTAACTCCGAATTAATAGGCTGATGCCAATCATGCGTGGCTGCTCTATTTGCTGTGTTTTATATGCCAATCCAAGGTAATTAAACAGACTGATTAAATATAAGGCTATCAATGGCGCACAAAAGAATGTATAAATATTATATGACAGAGGAGTAATTTAAGTAAAGTATTTACATTTATGACATGTATTTCATGATAATACTTGACACATCTATCACAACTTGGTTAGAGCTTGCAGATTGAAACGTTTTTTAGGTGATCTTAAAGTGTTGAATGATCGTGTTTGTTGTTGTTGTTGTTGATGATGATGATGATGATGATGATGATGATGATGGTGATGATGATGATGATGATGGTGATGATGTGAATACTATATGAGGAGTCCTAAAGAAGAGGAGGGTTGGCAGGATGATGACTGTTAAGTTGGTGTTGTTGTTGATGATGATGATGATGATGGTGATGATGAATATTATGAGGAGTCCTAAAGAAGATGATGAGGAGGATGAGAATGAAGATGATAACGATCGAAGAGGAACATCCGAACATGAGGAGGGTCGTGTATAGTGATGGTTGGGTCAGTCGTAGTAGGTCCATGGGTCAGTGATGTTAATTATTGATAGTACATGATAATGGGCACGATTTCTGGTATCATCAGTAATGGTGTGTAATGGTATATGGTGGCAGTTGGTGGTGGTAGTTTAAATGATTTGTATTTGTGATGATGATGGTGGTGGTGGTAGGCGTGGTAGTGGTAGCGATGGTTGGCGGTGATTGCGGTAGTGGTGCGTAATTGTGATGATGGTATTTGAAGATGGTGCGCGCGGTATAGTGGTGCCTGGAGTGGTGGTTGGTTGTGGTTGTGGTGCGGTGAGTGGTACCGGGAGTGGTACCGGTTACGAAGTAGGGCCTACGTCAAAATCAATGAAAGCATTAGACAACATCTCTTCATTTTGATTAATATCATATGCCATCAAATATTGTAGTTATTAAAATTGTCATGGTATTTGAGACGGCGAGTGCAGTAAACGAGAGCCGTTTCACATGCACATAAAGACTCACAACCAATCTTGTTCTTGAAAAAGTTTAGTGGACAACCATTAAACGAAACTTGGTTTGTGATAAAGTTTGTCGGATAACTAGATAATATATCAGTGACCACCCTTAAAATAAATATACAAAGCTACAAACTAAAGGCTCACCTTAACATAGTTGTCCTCACAGTAATTCGCAATCTGTTCCAGACTATCACAGTTCTCTAACAAAGTTCTCCTTGCAGTCTCAATCTCCTCTGCAAACGTCTCCTCCATCATTGCATATACCACGTTCAAAAGTTACTGCAGACCTTGGACCAAAATTCCATGAATCTTCAAATTCAACAAATCTTACAATAGTCGAGGCATCAAGTTTCTAGTATCCAGTACCAACACGTGATCGTAGTTCCATAAGCTATAGTCTCTCACTTTTAAACGGTCGAAAATAGAAGATGGGTAAAGACAGGGGAATGTCTGAATAACACGAACATCACACTGCATGCCAAAACATGTAACCAGTGTATCGTTATGAGTTATGACAGTTTAGAAAAAAGTCCAATTACTGAGCCTGACTTTCGGTTTCGCGAGTGCTCCAAAAAACTTAACCTCGCGCCAAAACGAGCCCGGCCATAACCCAATGTCGTCTGCTCACTATAATTGAATACTGCGAGCTGGTTGGACTTAGGAATGAATGAGCAATGGTGGTGGTATTTACTTGGGAAGAATGGGCAATGTCCACATTGGCACAAGTACTTCAAATCCCATGACAAACTCCAGCAGGTGAACTATACTCGACTCATTCTCATGCATGAGCCGCCCGTAATAAGCGATTTTCGCCTCGGTGTTCGCCCAATTCGTTTATATTTTTCTAGTGAGAGGGGGAAAAGGTTAAAAGCTAACTTTTGTGATAATTTTCCTTTCAAAGCAGTTACCATGGTTACAAGTGAAAATGTTAACTCATTCTTCGTATTTTGGGTTAACATGCAGATTCTGCCTGTCTGAATTTTTTTCATTGAAGACAAGAAAACTTTGCTCCACTATGAGTGGTGATTTTTGATGAATTGAATAAAATGTTATTGAATTTGCACCCAATATGAGGTTAATGTATAATCCAGCCCCACAAATAATTGATAACAAATTAAATGAATGAAATAAAGAATGACCTTTGTACTCTTTTCCTATTTTGACTTATCAGGAGTGTATACATGCAGTATACATCTCAAAGTTCAAGATATTTTATTTAAACATTACGATAAGAACATACAAACAAATCTCTCCAAATATATCTTCATCCTCTTATTACAGAGAAAACCTATAATTGTGCATGGGGGATTGATATAACAGTGTTTTTACACTTAATTACACTTAACATGTCACAACACAATTAACATGTATAAGTGCATGGTTACATATCTTGATTTCATGTCACTCACTTTGCCTTAATCAGCCATAACGCGCATTCAAGGAAGTCTCTCCTATACAGTCATTTTCCTAAGCTGGGTAGAGAGAGGAGGCAAGTTTCGATTAATGTCTATGGGCGTTGGTGGTTTGGTGGTAGAAGTATAGTATTTATAGTCTTGCAAGTGAACGGAACAAAACAGATAGGGCACTTTCAGTCTCTTTCCAACCCTTACACCATTTTTAAATTCATTTTCCCTACCCCCTTTATATTCCGCTCCGTTAATTCCTCTCTCAAGCACCTCCTTTTTCTGTCCATCTCTTTTCTTTCTCTCATCTCCCTTTCTCTCTCTCTCTCTTCCTCTCTCTCTCTCCTCCTCCACACTCTTTCTTCTTCTCCCTTCTCTCTCTCTCTCCCTCTCACACTCTTCTCCCCATCTCTCTCTTCCTTTTTCATTATCTCTCTCTCCATCCCTCTCTCCCTCACTCCCTCCCTCCCCGTCTCTCTCTTCCTATCTCTCTCTACACAGAAAATAATATATGAATCTTGTATTTCCCCTGGGATTATATGCATACATGTACATCATTATATTCCTGCCAGAAGAGGGGAGTTTTATTTTTATCACTATCCCCCCCCCCCCCTCCCCCACTTCTTCTCTCCTGCATCGGCTTCCCTGGCATAACAGAAATTACTTGCCTGTAGAATGATTTGGACGAAATCAATAAACAAAGGGAAATCGTGCGTATACCATATCTCAGTATTAGACTGTTCTTGAGAATGAGTTTCTAAAGTCGATATATATCCTAAAAGGAAATTGGTAGTTATCGATTAACAGATGTTGAAAACAAACAAGCTGGTATTTACTTTGCTGTATAGTTCCGATCCGATTAGTCACGTGTCGACTTCCAATATTGATCTGAATCCCAAATAAAACAAAATTTAATATGAGATTTTCTTATTCGCCATATGCAGAATAGTTTGCTTAGCAAAAAATTGTATTGAGAAATTGCACGTTTCTTGCGCTCGAAATGAAATTCGCATGCATTGGAGGAAGTAAAGCCGAAACTCACAATACATTCATGTAGTATATACTCACAACAATATTTGTTTTGATATCTCACGATTAATTAGAACTTCACATCTTTCCTACATAGCATTGTTAAAGGTATTCAATGATCTGCAGCATAGTGCAGAAAAGGTAAATCGGTTATTAAACGAAGTGGCAGGTAAAAACAGGAAACCCTTTGGAAACCGATTCTTTGACTTCTCCTCCCCCCCCCTCTCTCTCTCCAAAATTGATGAATACTTGTATTACTTAGATATTGCTTATCTATAAGGTTGAATGACACTTGGCCATATCTAAATCTCGAAACATACAGTTAAAGGTAAAAACCAGTTTTGGAAACGTCCCAATTTCAAAAAATGAAATGGAAGCTCTCATTACCAATCATGTGAAAGAATATGTTTTGACTAATACATGATGATAAAAAAATTGCCGGGAAACCGCCTACTAATTCATATATTTGGTAAATTTGTTTCTCTCATGGTCTGTGGGAGATATAGGGTAGTCCCATATACATCTTTCTGTGTATAGTGCTTGTAACTTTACGAAGAATGGGCCAAATTTCTTATCATTTTGATGATTCCAGAACCTTGCAGATGCTAGATGATCAACATTTTCTGATCGATTCCACATCGTTTCTTTCACAATGCAATCGCATGACCATAACTGGTCTTTACCTTTAACTAAATTATTCATACCCTTTCTCTTTTTCGTAACTCAATAATGAAAGTTGGACAGGTTGAATTGGGGCCCTTGCTTAATACTTTAAGATTTAAAGCTTTAATATGTTACATTCTCAAGAAACATAAGTCGGGACAAATCATTTTTTCACATATAATACTTAAAAATTACAAAGCTTGGTAAGGGTCTGAATAATTTAGTTGTTAACCTTACATGTATTATATAATCAATACTGTGTATCATGCAATGCCACGGGTTTGGCCACCTCAATTTATAAACTAGGCATACAGACAGAAATAATTCAGAATAATATTTGTTTATTATTTATACATATAGTAACATTTGTCAGCAAGATGCTCCTTGGTTAAATGCATACCGTACATAACTATATGCATTCAAAGTTTATAATACAAAATCTTATCATCTTTTTTTAAAACAATGTTTCATGTATTCCTTTAACACATTTAAAGAATAATGAAGACAATTATTTGTAACCTTTCTCTAGAGGGAGCTGTTTAAGATATGTTTGTTCATACTGTTAAATACAAAATGTATTGGACTGAAAAATACTGTACAAAATTCTTACTATGTAACAAACTAGATGTTTACACTTATATCTTAATTTTGTCCACCCTTTCAACAAAGCTTTTTTTGGTGCAACAAATTCTACATTCAAAATGCTACCTTAGAGATACAATGAATGTGATATGCTTTACACAATGTGCATTCGAACTTAGCCCTGCCATTTTTTTTGTAGCTAATTCATCTTCTTCAATATAAGCACATATTTCAAGTTCTTATTTAAATTGGTTAAACCTTTTAATGCTGTATGCAGTTTTATTAACTCTTAAGCTGCCACCCATACAATGCACCCAGTGCCACAATGCTAATCTCCTGTGTGCCAAGTTAATTTTAAGTTTGGTTCAAGTGCGTGTTATTTAAATCTTTACAAAAAACAAATCGCTGAATTACTCAAGAAAATCCAATCTGACTGTTGTATACAAAGACGCGTAATCCAAAGCCAATAATCTGATGCACGCGATGGTACTTTCAATAGCGCTGTAAAAGCACTCAGCACGGTGCAATGGGCATGAACAATGACTGTTATTACATATGCTTGCTAGCGTGCACAAAGCAGTCACACGGTAGCGCGCTCGCGTGCACAGAGCACTATAACAATAGCGCGCTAGCAGGCTCATGGCAGGATATGAGTTAAAAGAAGAATATCTTTTACACTGTTATTGAAAACAACATAGAATAAGGATTAACAGTGGAAAAGGAATGATATTTAAAAGTTTTAACAATGAAATCCAATTTATCGTACAAGAACATTAAACTGATGGTACTGTATGGGTTAAAACAAAACATATAAATGACAGAAATAAGACAGATATATTAATAATTCAATCTCAACTTCTTATACTTTCCTCTATTTGCTTGAAACTCTTTATCAGGTACATTTAAACTGCAGTGCCTTGAGCAATTCATTCAATGGAATTGGCTCTTTTAATTCAATACTTGTATCACTGTATCACTTCTCTGATATATAAATTTTCCTACGGATGAGATACAAATCTAATCTAATAACAACCAACAAAAATGCCATCATTTGATGATGCTTACTATCTTACATACCGGTAATAGAGTTGATAAAATATGTAATACCTCAGTCTAGTGCTGTAATATCACGGATATCTCCAATTCCGTTTAACCGCCAGTCAAAACCGGACGGTTTTCGGTTAAACGAATAAAAAATTAAATTTAAAAAAAAAAAAAAAAACAATTTTATTTATTTTTTTATTTATTTATTTTTTTTTTTTTTTTTTTTTTTTTTTTTTTGTTGACCGACTCTGTCGGCAGCAAGCCAGGACTTTCATTTAACTGCGAGGTGCATTTGAAGGCGCTGATTTGTGCTTGTGAACTTGTCACAAATAATAGTAACAATGTCGTTTTTAGAAGAATGTGTAAGATCATTAATGTAAATAAAAAAACAGTAGAGGACCTAGGATAGAACCTTGTGGTACGCCATGTGTAAAAGTTGGATGAATTTTTATTATAAAGTACATATTGAAGATGACAGACAAATTGGAGTGTTGTTTTAGTTTCGGAGTGGTGAGTCAAAAAACAGATTACTGAGCTGGGAGACATTGCCAGGTGGAGGGGCATAAATCGAAACTTAAAAAAAAAAAAAAAACAAAAAAAAAAACGATTTTTTTTTTTTTTTTTTTTTTTTTTTTTTTTTTTTTTCGTTTAACCGAAACCGTCCAATTGAAAACGGAATCCGCCATCGGCGGTCGGATACCGGACGGTTAAACGTTTGGTTACAGCACTACCTCAGTCAGACCCCCAAACCGACACCAAACCGACTCTAAACCGACCGATACTTTGCCATTGGAGGTAATGCAATGTCTTGTTCGGTTTGTCGCCGGTCTGGTGTCGGTCTCTTGATATGACCGAAATATTAGTCATGAATATGTCACAAAGACATTCAGTAAAATACATATGAGGAGACAAGATATGTGACCCGGCACCACAAAACCACCAAAAAGTCGCAAAAATTATTTTCCTGATTTCATCTGATTATGAAAGAAGAAGTTCTCCTCATTAAAATGGTATATTACTTGTCCAAATTGAAGCTTTCTAACCCTTTCAATTTAGTGAATGAAAAGAGCTGGTGAGGGAGGTTACTGGTATTAAATTGTGAGAAAGAGAGCTTTAAAGTTTGGGGCTATTCAAGCATGCGGAGCAAGCAAACCACAGGGAAATCAATAGAAGGGTGAATCAAAAGGCCATAGCAACCACTATATGACGAGATTTTCAGATTAGGCTGAAATTTGGCCTGATGGTCAAACATAGTCTGTTCATTATGTTTCTGAGGTTTCAATGTGTGGACTTAAGTCTTTCAAAGTTATTATGTTGTAAATGTATAGAGTTGTAATTGGACAGATTAAGTGAACTGCAACATAGTGCCGAGACACCTGCACTAGACAATGCCTATTCATGGTGGACCCGGAGTCTTTTTGTTCCCCCTTACATAACACTGCTTGTCACCTATCTTGTTTTGTATACATCTGGGCAATTATTTGTAACCACATTATCAGGAATTCTCTCGTCGCTGTCTTGCCCGAAGTGTTCAGTAAGCAAAGCTGTAAGGTTGGCCTGATCCCCCGCAGCTAGCCCCCGCAGCTAGCCCCCGCATCATCGCTTCGTTGACCGCCCGAGCTACCCGGGCATCTGCGTTGGTGCACCCCGGTACCATCCCACGGCTCTGCTCACGTACACAACCTGGCATTGTAACGACGTTGTAGACTTTTTCGCAACTTGTCACTCTCAAATGTATAAAATATAATAATGTTCTTAGGTCTACTCTTGATCAACAAATTCTGGATATGTGATGTACAATCAAGCTACTCGAAGTCGTTAACGGAGAATATAAGACGAACGCAAATCTGGAACTCGGATGTGAAAGCGGATACAAACAAAATGGCGCGCCGCACTGATTGCTATAACGGACCAATCACAGCCCGCGTAGCACGACCCGTTAGCAACGACCGACCATTTCCGGACTACGATAATTTCGCTCGGGAAAAGTGATCAAATTTTGGAAGAGACCGAAGGCTGTGCGAAAAAAACTGGTCTAGAAAAACCGTTTAAAACACATCTTCTACTATGTTTTAGACTTCCAAATTTTGATACCAGGTACATAAAAGACCACTCTTTCAGAAAATGCAAAAAAACAAAAATCTATTTTTTTCACCTTAATTGACATTTTAGCTGATTACGGAGAATCGCTGGTTGCGACTTTTTGTTGGTTTTGTGGTGCCAGGTCACATATGTAGAAGGGCCTGTAGCTGTTCATGAGGGGTTTTGGATGGCTCTATCCCCCCCCCCCCCCCGGAAAAAACCCAAATAACTATTCGCTAGGCACATGTAGAAAATGAATGCAAGAAGCCTAAAGCCCCACAAACTTCTAGTGCTGCCCCTGTGAAGGGCATTTGATCTATTAACACACACACTGTACAATGGTAGAGTTCCTTTCCCCATCAGTTAAAAAGTCATAATTTGTGTTGCTTTAAAACAATCAGTACTTGTCATTGGCAGACGTACATATTGTAGAAGGCTCTCTAGATACAGAACATATAGTTTCATCTTGGTATAATACTGTACTACACAAACTATATAACCACAAACATACACTAATTCTGCCTTGCCCTAGGGCTATGAAGAGGCAACAGTCTGCAATGGTTCCTGAAGATATTCCGCTAACGACGAGATCTGGGAATAAAATAATGACAGAGAACATAAGAGTCATTTAATTATTTTCACGCAATCATCATCTTCTTTTTTTGTCTTGCAAAGAAACAAAAATGCACCTTCATTAGAAATAAAAAGCATTTGATTGTTATTTTTAAAAACTTTAGCTAATATAAGGCCTGCAAGAAACAAACTCTTTGAATAACTGACTTTTACAAGCTCGTATATTTGCATAACATCAGAAATAGATATGGGAAATAAGCCTGAAACTACAGATTTATGTAATGGAAAAATTATCTCCAACACATGCAAAATGCTTGAATGCCATTAATGTAATGAATTCTTCCTACTTTTAGGTAAAACACTTTTTAAATCTACATAATCACATTACTTAAACATCCAACTTAATAGGGAAAAAAATGTAATTGCTTATTGTTACGGAAGTCATGAAAACAACATTTTGGGGGAAATCCCTCTGAAAAGGAAACCACAACAATAACAACAACAGTAAGGAAAATAACATATGGATACCTTTAAAGGTACTATGTCCCATTTGCAGGCCAAAAAAATGAAAAAGTTAAATTCCAACTGCATTTGAAAGATAATGCTAATTTAGAACTTCCCTAAAAAGGTAGGGCTTGAAAATGTCTTCAAGTGGGAAAATAATGACTATTAGTTGTCAAATCGACTTTAGGGCTATAGAGCCAAAAAGTAATAGTCTTGATTTTCAGACAATTGTACCGAATGGTCATACGTTTTATGCTGCGCAAAGATTCAATCAGTTTAATCTTGGCCATCACAAGAAGTGGGTTATTGATGTAGACAAATGCTCATGTACCCTTTGCAACTCTTTTCATGTATGTTTTTACCAAGGAAGAAAAAAGGCCAGTCAGTCACTCAATAGTGTCTGACAGTGAAGTCTAGCAAGTAAACGGGTTTCCTTGCATAATTTGAATAAGAGGACACTGCTAACGTTTAAATTTCACAGATAGGACATACATGACATATTCATAATTCCTGCAAAGTTCTACAGAATTTGAGGTTGGCTGCAAAAGGGACATAGTACCTTTAAAGAAACATATTTTACTAACATTTAGATAACCTTTTTAGATAATCTAATAATAAATTCTTACCTTTTTCTTTAACATTCCAAAGCCTACCGAGGATTCCGCATGGATGCATAACAGCAAATTGGCAACTTTAGTGATTGCAACTCGTCCATTCTGGGGGAGAATAATACATAATAATAATAATAATAATAAAAATAATCTTTTTAGTCCACTCCAAATTTTATTAAAGCAAAATGAAAATTCTTTTTGCCCAATTGATCGTGAGCCCGGCAGCCACTAAGCAGCGCCAGATCGACGTTGCTCTATCCCTTATTGTTGAAAGCCAAACAAGGTAGCAGCAACTTCCATCTTTTAACGTCTTTTGGTATGACGCAGCCGGGGATCGAACCCACGACCTCCCGGTTGTGAGGCGGATGCTCTACTGACTGAGCCAACACTCCGGTATTGCAATTGCAACATGCAACCATTGAGAAAGAAAAACAAATAGTTTTGACAGAGGTTCAATCTTGATATCTTCCTAATATATTTGTAATCGTTTGAACAGTTGCTCAAATTAAATGAGGAAAATTATCCTATTATCTAAGGGGGAATTAAAAATGACAGGAAGAAGCGTCAACCCTTTAGCAACAGTTTATTAAGTTGTTAAGACAATATTATTTTGAAATAACTTTATAAGAGTCTGAACATTATCTTCTTTAGAAAACTGTTCAAACATAAATATTAATAATTTTATATTATTCACATGTAATTGAATATAAATACATTCCGTCTCTTAAACATGATATAAGAAGGTGTTTTTTTTTTTTTTGGGGGGGGGGGGATGGTTCCTTCTTTTTAATAACTTAAAAACTTTCTTGACAAATTTGGACCCTTCTTTCTACCACACTTTATACTTCACGTTTTCCTTTGAAAACTGAACGACATGTTTCTTCTCTAGCTCTTACCTCACAATCCATGAGCACGAGTTTGAGGTCATCCTCTGTGAAGGCCACCTTGCCGTTTTTCTCATACGCTGCCCATATGTTGCTAGCGATGGCTGCTGTTACGCGGGCATCTTTGTCTCCGTAACCAGAATAGGCAAGAAGGGAGCCCTCATTGTTGAGCAATCTGTAAAAAAGAGAATTTCATACTTTCATCTTAATATATTCTAAGTATTTACCAATCCTGGCATCATTATCACTCTTATCTGAGATTTAACAACCAGATCTACAGGAGCTGTATTGAAAGACCTTTTGTATAAATCTATTTTGCAGAAATACATTTCTGTATTTTTTCTATTAGAATTCATAATCTACTTTTGTTTTCACAACAGTTTTTGACTTTTTGTAATGATCCACACACAAAAACCAATAGCAATACTCAAGGATGTTGACCTCAGAGAGCAAAATTGCCTTGTTGTTAATATTGTTAAATGGTTAAATACATCTCACTTCAAATGAACACTACAAGAACAAAAAATGGCAGCATTTTACAAAACCATCATTAAGCCCAATTTCATTGACATATCCTTGTGAACTGTCTGTAATAAAACTTAGGATGCGTTTCAAAGTTCACTTGTAGTTGTATTGAAGTTTAAGTTGTACCATTTCCTGGATTGAAAGTGAAACAATTAATGACCAGATTCTCAATCAACAGAACAACACTCAACATCACACACTACAGTCCTGACAAAACGATTTATAAATGTGACAATAACTTATTAATCACTGTGTGATTAATTTGACTATGGTAGCATGGTACCGGCTGTGGGGTCTGCGCGCTTGTGTGAAGTTAACGACCGTAATGATGAATTTGCTTACATTAACTTAATGAGGATGAAAGATTACTGTCGCTAACTTCAATGCAATAGTATTGTGCAGCAGTTTGCCATGAATCCTGTGATCAAGTGTTTATGATAAGTTTTTGTTTTTAGGAAAAATACGCCAAAAAAGATAGGAAAATTGACACGAAACAGGCAGACTAAACAAACATAACGACTTTCAAATCATGACCATTATTTGAACAATTGATGAAGATTTAGTTGATTTTTGGTATGTTTTAGTAGGTCAAAGTATGGCTATGATTCTAAATTAGCACCCATTCCCTTTTTTAATAAAAGAATGAAAATATGAACTGAAGACATGCAGTCTAGTCATGTCATTGAGCCGACAGTCACAGTGAACAGTGCAGTGGAACATTTGTGGAATGGAATTGGAATTACTAAATTAAATATGCTAAATAAAACAAAGATTTAGTACTTACAGAGAACTCTGAACTCCTCCTGTATTTGCCTGGCTTAGGACTTGTGTTAGAGCCTTAGGTTTCAGCATTTTAGTAACGAGTTGATTAATTTTATCAATAAAAGTAAGAGTTTTCCAGTGCAGTAGACGTAGAGTCGAAAAAAGTAGGGCCTCGGCAATCGTACACAAGAAACTGCAGCTGTAACTGATCATGTGATTGGATAGACTGTGCTCCTTTCTTTTATCATTAACTCCGCGTTAGCGCGATACAACGAGCAATGAGTCACGTCGAGTAAGAATAGAAATGTTAGCACATTCTCATATTTTGACATCGAAATGGAGACGGCAAATCACGTGCAAAACGTAGCAGAGTACGATTTATACACAAACATCAGCTTTGAGGGGAAAAATGAAGAAGAAATCAAGTCATGTTTGTTGGATTATTTGGACTCATGTATGGCAAACATCTCGCCATTTCTAGTGGACTACATATGGCAACGTGACTCCTTTCACCTGACTCCTGTCATTCCAGTTGCTCCAGGTTAGCCCCACACGTTCATGTTTTTGTGGTATCAATTATTTTGCAATGCGTGATGGATCATTGAAGTGAATGATTTTTTTTTTTGTTAAGAAAAAGAAGTGAAAACATGATATCTAAGTCGATTCTGGACTGGTGGTTAGTGTTTTAACTTGTTCATCATTATTATTATGATGATAAAGATTGATCATGTCTGATGATGATGATGATGATGGTGATGATGATGATGATGATGATGATGGTGATGATGATGATGATGATGATGATGATGATGATGGTGATGATGATGATGGTGATGGTGATGATGATGATGATGATGATGATGATGATGATGATGATGATGAGGACAATGATGATGATGATGATGATGATTTTATATTGTTATTATTTTGTTACAGTTATTACCTTTACCAGAGATTCTGGAAGAAATTATTATTAGGATTAATGATTTGGCATCAGCTGATGCTGGGAGTGGAGGGAAAAGCAAACTTAATGTCATCATCTTCATCAACTGATTATCATCAGTCAGTGGCATCAGTCTTCATCAACAACAAAATCGTCATCAACAACAAAATCATCATCACCATCTGTTCCAATAGAAATATTATGAAATATGTCCATGTCAAATGCTAATCTTAAAACAATCAGGGATTACTTTCTTCTAGTAAAACACACAATGCAAAAACAAATGAATAATGAGTTCATATATTAACATGACCATATTATGCAACAGATCACTGCATTGAATCATCTGGATGTGATGCTCTGTCAATTTAGGCTGTGGTTGGCCGTTATAAAAATTGTAAGTTGCAGAGGTCAAGAAATAAAATTCAGAGAAAAAAACTTGCCTTTCAGAATGAAGGATGACCAAATATCTTAGTTCACTATAATTTGATTAAAAGAGACTCTAGGGGAATTGAAGGCTGTTTGTGGTACCATGATACATGTAGCCAGAGATCGTGCTTCTTTTATTAAACTCTCCCATGAGTTTGAAAATAGACTGTATAGTGCATGGACACTCACAGACTCGCCTACATGTATTGTGGGATTTTGCTGCAGTGCAGTCTTCAAATGAACCAGGTTATTCTATCCCATTGATGACCATGTTGTTCAAAGTTCAAACACACAATGAAATATTAATTTTATGATTTTGTTTGCTTGTTTGTAAATGTACCCAATCTCAGATTCTCTACCACATCTTCATGGTGTAACTGACTTCGGTGATAACATTGATGATGAGTGGTTCATAGTCTTCCTTCTCTATCAACTCACAGCTGCCATGCCTCAACTGGTCGCAAGGTGAGAGTTAGTCTGCTATTGCACAGACCCTTTGACACATATGAATAATAATAATAGTATAAAATAAAAACGGTGCTTAGAAAGCGCTTACCACCGAAGAGTTGTTCATTTTCATTGTTCTAAAGTTTTGATAAGAAGGAAAAAATAAACTGAGTCTAATAAATTGGTATAGTATGCCTTCTCTCAAGATAGGCTTGATTTAAATCATGTTTTATAACCAGTTTTCAAGTTATCCATACTTGGGAGGGGGGGGGGGGGGGAAGCAAAAATACTTTCACCAAAAAAGCCTGTTTACTTTGTGATATTTTATCTGTGATAGTGTAAGATTGTAGGTGAGGAGAAAATCTGAAACCCACTCCATATAACTAGTTATGCAGTCGCAACGATTCTGTGAAAAACTTTCTTATAGTCAGTCAGTCAAGTACAAATATTTCAGTATTTTTTTCAGTTATTGTAATAGTTTCTTGATCAAAGTTTTATGAAACAGGTCCGCCACGTCAAATTTTAATTGCTGTCATAGAATGCCTGCATTTAAATTAAAATGAAATATTTTCTTTGGGTCTGAAGTGCTATTTGTAGCAATAAGCAGAGTACTATGTTGCTATTTTATCTTTTAGAGGCATGGGTACATATTATATTCTTGAATATCAATTTTTCCTTCCCTGTCAGTGTTCATGATAGTGATGGTGAATTCTTACTGATTGAGGCTGCATACCATTTACCAAAGTGGATGGAGCCAGAGACTAGTATAAACAGAGTAAGTGAAGCATTATAGATATTAATTTGCAATAACTCTTTCTTTTTACTTTGAGAACAATGAACTAAACCAATGTTTTTGTTATGTATGTGGCCTGATTTTACACATGCAAAAAGGACCAATCAATTTTTATCGTTAGATAAACTATATCAGACATTCAGATGGTTGAGGAATATCAGGGATGAGGGGAAATTGTTATCATATAGCAAAGTATGCGATTAAGTTTGGTGCATGTGTTTGCTTGTATGAGTGTGTCGATTCAGGAATTCTTAGGTTGACTCTCTTCTATTTAGAGTGTAATGTTATTGTGCAGCATATCTGTACAGAAGAACTATTTTAAGCTGATATTTTAAATACGGTCAGACCTGTCTTAGTGGCCACCCTCTGTAGTGGCCACGTATTTTGTCTCCCTCGAGAAAGAAATCTTTGATGTAGAACCTGTCTAGAAAGCCAACCTGTTTACAGTGGCTACTTTTGCAGATTCCTGTGGGTGACTATTGAATAAAAGACAGGTTTGACTGTACATGTATAGTAAATTAGAGTGGAAACCAAATGTACCAAGCAAATTATATTTTTGATGATTGACCCAATTTGATTCCATTACTTTCTTTTATGACCAAACCCATTTATGTTTACAGGTTTTTATCTACAATGGTGAGCTACACATCATTCCAAAGCCTGGCAGCCCAGCTGAGCTAGCCTTCCTACCAGCAGGTGTTCCTTCTGTATCCCATGCCGTAGAAGTAGTCCGCAAACATTCTCAGCAGACGCTTGCCAAACCTAGCATCAGAGAAGCAGTCAGAGCTAGAGTCAATGAGTAAGTAGTCCTTTATAAATATCATCCCTTTCTTTGATAAAATATCCTTTTATCATTTACTAATTTCACATCAAGTACACCTCACTTCTATAATGAAATTATACTACGTAATACCATTTCGGGATTACGTTAAATGAGACCCCGTCAGTGCGCATGCGCTAATCAGCAATTCGTTAGTCGCGTGTTATTTTGAGCGAAAGGACACCTTTCTGGCTCCAGAAATCAGCCATTATTATCCGCGCAATCCCCGAAATTCAAAGGTAAAAAACGTTATTGGTTTAATCCTTAACATTTACTGATAACTTTGAGACGCTTATTTTTTATAAATCACGCCCTTCTGAAGTGATATTTTAACGATAGAATTGTATTGTCTCAAATGAATAGCAGCTCCGCTGCATATCCTCCGTCCGCGCATCCAGCCCAGGCACCGCCTGGTGGCGCGGGAGCTACGGGCTCCGACGGAAAGAAATAATTACCCAACTCAAGTGGCAAAGTCACGGCTGGCAAAGTCGGCAAGAGTGGGCCGGGGAAAGATAAAAGTAAATCATGTCGGACTCAGAGCCAAAGGCAATGAGCGAGACGGCGTAAATATTCATAATTGAATGATACACGCCGTTTAGACTAAAACAACAACAATCAGAAAGTGAATCCGTTTTGCCATTGGCGGTCATTCATCTTCGACTGTGTTTCCTCGCAGTTTTCTTCGTTTTTATACCATAGTCTAATCGACTTTTCGCAGTTCGCCACAGTTTGCGATCAAGTTTTTATTTATTACTCCTACTTTTCCTTACTTTTGGGAGTTACTCCGTCATTTTCCGACTATGGAAGAGTAATTTTTTACCGGCGGAGAACACAGCACTCAACTACAGGCGAGACGTCGGCACAGCCAGACGCACGCCGTAGCTCCGGCCGAGCGGGCACAGGAGTAATGTAGCTGCCGTTGGTGGTACCGGTACACTGCAAGTGACCGAGCCACGAACATTTCGAAGCCCGTCGGGCTCGATTCAAAGTTTTATTCTAGCAAGAACTAACCCAAAAGGGGCTCAATCAAATCTGACAAAAGGAATTCTAAGGTGGCAAAGTAATCACCACAGCCTCAAAAGGCAGTTTAACCCGATTTGGGGATAGACTGGACAGACTCGATTTTGAGTTGAACTATAACTGTCTTAAGCTCTCGTGGGCAAAATCATGGATAGTCTCCCTCAGACCATGTACGATGTATCACGGTGCAGCCGGGTACTTTGCGCTCTTTTCAGAGCCTAGCTATTGACTTAATGGATAGCTCAGACTTCGATGAACCTCTTGCCGGTCAAGCCTTAGTTTAAGGTTTATGATCATTGTGAGGATTTTTCTGAACATGATATTAAAGGAGGTAGAAATAGAGCTAGTTGTACCTTAGCTCGCAGCTAATTTCGCTCAATCTAGTGAGATTGGAGAACCAGTTAATAACGATTTGGTCAGTTGGCCAACCTACTTTAATTAGTACTTAATCTCGCTCCAGTTGGAGGGGAAAACCCTAAATGAGATTGAGGAAAATAAAATCCTGTACCAAAGTAGACCTTATTTTGCAGAGGGTACAGCTCTCCCTCATTAGAGGGTTGGTGGCTTAGTCGTGCGTTCTCTACTTCACTTGATGCGTCTGATGACGTTATCTCCATTTCACAGCAGGATGCTTTGGCTCTGTTGAGCAATGCTATTTTTTAACTTAACTCCTTCGCAAGCATGTGATCAGAAGACATGAACGCTTGCTTCACGCACCTCTGCGATTTTTCAAAGTTAGTGAACAATTTGCAGGAACATCAGAAGGGAACAGCAAAGTATGTTCATATCTAGTCAGCACAGCCTTCAAAATCACCCCTCTTGCAAATGTCAAGTCCAAGTACCATGATGCCGGATGGACGCTGTCCTCCAGACATCAATTTTCAAAGCCGATCAAACCCCAAGGCTGGTAGTTCCAACAAGCCTTTTTAGGCAATCCAGCCCCATCAGGGGCAGACACTCCAGAAGGACAGACATCAAAGCAGTGCCCCGCCTCGGCTGGGAGCAAAACGTCAATTAAGAATTAGACAGCACCAGCCTCGAAGAGGTAGGTCAGATTCTCACTCTAAAAGGTCAAGTTTTAACCTTGTTTGAGGTCGACTGAACCAATTCTTTGATTATTGGTGCAATTTTACATCAGATCCTTTTAAATTGGCTGCGGTGCAAGGGTACAGACTTTGACCCACAGTTCATGCCGCCCAAAATATCTAAGCCTTATTTGAATACAAATCCAATGAAACAGTACAAGCATCTTTTAGCAATGAAATTGCGAAGCTTTTTGGATAAGAATGTCATTGAAATGAGCATTCATGAAGAAGGCGAATTTATTTCAAACATTTTCACTCGCCCCATGAAGAATGGTGGGCTTGGTCTGATTTTGAACCTCTCGGACCTTAACATAAACCTTCAGTATCACCATTTCAAGATGGATGATTATATGTAGCTACGTACTAGCTATTTCTCTTTTTTGTTTTCCTCCAAATTGTTACCCTGCTTCAGTCGACCTCCAAAATACATATTATTCTGTCCCCATTTTTCCAAGCCACACAAAAATATTTAAAGCTTGTGTGGAAAGGGCAACTGTTTCAGTTTGAGGCCCTACCTAATGGCCTTAGCACGGCCCCTGGTAGACTGTTTACCAAATTTCAAATTTCAAAAAAAAAAAAAAAAAAAAAAAAATGGCGCGAGTGGTTGAGGCGTTGCCCGCTGCTAATGCTACGGCTGTCACCGGCAGCTCACGCCCGTCTTCGTTTCGTGGCTCCACCGGGGCTACCGGCGGGGAAGACTGTGCAACGGCCTCCGTTCGAATACGGGAATGACATACCGCCCACCGGGCTCATGGATTTTACGGTCCACCCGCGGTTGCTACCGAAGCGGGCGCCGTCTCGGAGGAAGAGAAATTTGACACAGACATGCCTCGACCTGATAACTTTGTCATTCCCTCGATCGCCACAAAATTTTGCAATGGTGTCGGATATCGGAGATCCTATTGAGGAGGAGATAGCCCAATCTACTTCATATCTCATGACACACCAATTGGAGGGGACAGTTCTTGACGAAGTCAAAAAATCTGCTAAATACCCAGATCCGAGCGATTGTCAGATTATAGAGGCACCAATGCAAAGGTGAACTCTGCGATATGGGACAATCTACCACCGATGACAAAAAGCTGTGACTTCAGTGAAGTAACAACGAGTTCAAAAATCACTCACTCATGGCATCAATGCATTTGCCCGCTCCGTTTTTACGGGCGGTATAACTGATACACAGCAAGATGCTTTGGCGTTGATTTGCAACGCTAACTTTGAACTGAACTGCCTGCGAAAAGAGCTCATAAAACCTGACTTGAATGCAAGGTTTAGGCATCTGTGCAAACCTACTCTGCCAGCTACTAGACTTTTGTTTGGTGATGATCTTGGGAAGCAGGTGAAGGATCTCAAAGATCAGCAACTGGCAGCGGCCGGTGTGATGTGGGACAAATTCAAACACCGCTTTACTTCGCATCCCTACCGGGGACGCGGCTACAATGCACCGGGCACAGCTGGGGCTCAAAGAACCAATCCCACGGGTATAGCAGGCCAATGTCAGGATCGCAGGGTGGCCCTTTTTTAGGGTAGGCCTACAGACAGAACAGGAGGGGCAGACTGCCTCCGTACACTCAGTCTCAGGCTCCGAACCAGCCACAAAGGCAAGTGCCAGGTGCCCAGAGGGGTCCCACGGGCCAGCAGAGGAGCAAGAAGAACTCCCAATTAGACCAAGCCATGTCAAGATCAGTGAATCACACTCTAATCACATTTTTAGCGAAAATGATATGACTAATGCTAGTACTAGTAGTAGTGTTCCCCAAGTGGGCGGTCGACTGAGATATTTTAGGAAAATTGGCAAGAGCTAACAACAGACCCTATTGTTAATAGGGCTGTCACAGGATACAAGATCGGTTCGATGTAGAAAAAATTAAAGACTTGCATGAATTAAAGGCTAAACGCTATAAACGGAGCGTCCCGGATGCTATAAGCGCATTCAAGAAGAAATTACTAGCCTCCATCGTAAAAAATGTTATTAAGCCCTGTGTACATGAAGAGAGTGAATTAATTTCTAATATTTTTACTACGCCAAAAAAGAATGGAGGTGTACGTCTAATCCTCGATCTTTCAGAATTGAATAAATGCATGATGTATCAGCATTTTAAGATGGATAATATCCACACTGTGCTGGATCTTGTATCCCCTGACAATTTTCTAGCCTCGGTCGACCTCAGAGATGCATATTATACAGTACCGATCCTCCAAGAGGATAGGAAATACCTCAAAATTATTGTCAATGGTCAATGTTGGCAATTAAAAGGACTGCCCAATGGTCTCAATACAGCACCAAGGCTATTCACAAATTACTAAAGCCAGTTTTTTCTAAGCTCAGACAAGCTGGTCACAATGTGGTAGGATATTTGGATGACACAATCCTCATTGCAGAAAATGAAGAAAAGCTCAAAGCAGCTGTTAAGACTACTACTGACATCCTTGCACAACTTGGGTTCATTTTTCACTCAATAATGTATACTATTGTGTTGAGCACTGGATCGGATGGCCTACTGAGCTTCGAAATCTCATTTAACGTAATCCCGAAATGGTATTACGTAGTATAATTGAAAGATTAAACGAGAACTCGTTTGAGATTTAATCTCAATTATATAAGTAATATAAATGAGGGTTTACGTCCCTCCCTTACCCTCCCTAGTGCTGGGTATTGTTATTAATTACAGTTCTCGTTATCTTTCTGCTTGGTTCAGCAGGCTCATCCTTGGCTATCTACGAATATTGCTGATTAGCGCATGCGCACTGACGGGGTCTCATTTAACGTAAACCCTCATTTATATTACTTATATAATTGAGATTAAATCTCAAACGAGTTCTCGTTTAATCTTTCAATTCACTCATAAAGCATGGTATATATTGTGATTGTAATTTATTGAAATTTGTCGACCAGATTTCTGGTATTGCATTGTACTTTGTATATTGATGAGTTTTATGGGTTTTATACTTATGGCTTAAATATAGAGTGAAGTACTACTTACATGTAAGTTCGTATTGGCTTCTGCAGATATTATTCTAATTTTCAATACAATTATTTCAATATGATCGGTCATTCAGAGGGGTCATGTAGAAGTGAAATGATAAATGTGAGCATACAAAATAGGGTATCTTGCCTCTTGTTTATTTCAACATTGATTAAATTTTTGTTTGCAGATAGAAGAAAATATTAAAAAACCTTGTATATCCCTCCAGAAATGGAGGCAAATGCTAAAAATGTGAAGATGTTAATATTATTATGAACAAATAAAGAAGACCTGAAATGGTTATTTTACACCAAAAAAGATGTTATTTTTGCCTGTGAAAATGACTCTTCAGGCAAAACGATGTACATGATTTCAATAATCACATAGGTATTATTTCAAAAGCACATTTATTAAATGATTGATAATTCTAATTACCGGTAGGATTTCCTAAAAGGCAATTACACACCATAAATTTTACAAGTTCAAGGTCAGGTACAAAATAGTATAATAATGAATTTTTCAAAACAATTCATTAAACCATTGAAGTGGCAACCCTGTGTGGATTAATGTTGCAGATTCCCTGCCAAAGTTCAGTCCAACTTCCATCACACCCACTGTCTGATACCAGCTAAGCTAGCCGCTATATTGAAACACCAACCAGGTTTGATATCACCGGCAGTTGAGGCCTTCTACCAGAGAGACCCTATAGATCTAAAGGTAAGATGGTCTGATGTGCAGGCTACAGCTGGAAGTTTTCATAACTTTTTTTGTTCTGTCGAAAAGGGTTTATCCATTAATGAATGCCGTTTTTAATTAGGACAATGCAAGAAAAACTGGCAAAAGCTGCGATAATATTGGACTAGATTGAGATGAGTGCATTTTCAAATTGAATGAATTGTATCCTTCTCTCTTCCTAAAGAAAATGTTCAACATCATTTTTTGATTGTACAATCTGTACTTGTACTGGTTGTTTACTCTGTCTAGCACTCATATACCGGTACCCTAAATTTCAGAAAATCTGAAAAGAGGCATTGATATTTGTAAATTGTGTACTACCTTTTAGATTTTGAGTGCATATTCACATTTAATTAAGTTCTATTACACAGTCACCTTGATTACCTTTGCTATTTTCATGCAAAGTTTGATACATTTAATAATTTGGGGCAACATGAGTGAAACCCTTCAAAAATTTAAATTAGATAAGGATGGAAGCACATCATCGTAATAAAAAATTCCAGCTCTACATCCAGAGAATGTGCTAGTAAATGTTTTTACAAATATTTGTGTGTTTCCAAGCTATGCAAGTGGAAAGGTTCAGTCATTATTCACACATATTTTTCTTTTTCTTTTTCTTGTTCAGGCTTGCAGGATAATGAAGCAATTTGCCCCAGAGAATCTAGTTATATCTCAGGTGGGTATTCATATAGGTCTTATACCGGTACTATAATTGTTCTTCTTTAATTTATCTGTATAGTAGGTAAAAATATACTTCAGCATTGCATTATTCTTTATCATTTTTCTTTTCTTTGTTATCTTATGTTATTCTTTTTTTGCTTGTTTTTTGTTATTGTAGTAATTTTAACTGTTTTTTTCCTGTGCATTTGATATGAACATGTAAATGTTATGGGAGTATTGTGGTATAGTGGTTCCGTTATTTGACTCTCAATCAAAAGGTTGAAGGTTCAAATCTTTGCCTCGACATGGCACTTTGTCTACACTTGTCTCTCTCTACCCATGTTATTTGTACCTTGCATGATCTATTCTTTAAAATCCAATGTCCGTTACTAATGGCTGCCAGAGCTAAAACTAAGTTAGTAATATCCGACCTACTTTGAAAGTGAGACAAAGGATATAATATCATCATGTTTTATAACACCTCTATGTCTTATATGTTTTGTATTATATGTCCTGTGTTGGCAGTTATGAGCCATGACCCTGACTTCTCTTAATGTCTGTGACTGTGCATTTCTTTTATGTTTATACCAATGTTCCTTTATTGAAGATTGGCAATTAAGTGATATAAAATAAAAAAATGCACTACTCAAGAAAGGTAATTTCTGCATATTTCTTACATTTTGTTTCTTCTTAAATTCCAATTACAGGTCAAGTTCACCCGTTGCCTGTATGCCCAGCTAGTCCAGCAGCCATTCCAACCTGATCATAGGAGTGGCTGGAAGCTTCCATCGCCCACAAGTTCAAAGTTCAAATCAGCTGATATTGGCATGAAACTGGTAGGTTTCTATAAAATTAGGAACTTTGGAATAGAGTTGAATTCTTGTATTTTAGTTTGGTGAATGTGTTGGAATTATTTTCTCCATGAATAAAACAAAAGAAATAGAACTGAATGGTCAGCTTTTTCGATAAAGCTTTTCGTCTAGTCTTAGTTATACATGTAATATGTGCAGTGTGCAATCAGCTGAGATAAAAAGGGGTTTCGGGAGGTGGTTGTGTGCTTATATAAAACATGCCAAAATGCACTAGGTAGTTGTATTGAAAAACATATCAACTCTAGTTAACATCCTCATTGCTCCAAACGGATGATATAGAATATATTTTGTTAACTCTGCATTTTATGTAAACTTTAGAAAGAATAACGTAATAAAACCTTCCCCCCCCCAAATTTTTTTCTTCATTTCAAACCAAGGCCCATGGCTTTGAGATTTTGTGTTCTCGTTGTCGTGGCAACAGGAAAGATGCTGATCCACCAGACATCACCACCCCTGAACCCGAGGATCTAGCGACAGGAGCAAGATGGGAGAAGTTTCTTCAAAGTCTGACGGAGAAAGGCTTCTTTAGGGTAAGTGAGAAAATACTGGTTCAGAAAATTGAAGATTAATAAACCAGTTCATGGTTACAGTCTTGAAAAATCATGTTAAGAATTCCATCAATTTGAGGTTCAAGATTTATTAGGATTTTTAACTAGGTTGAGGGATACAAATGACACACTTAATTGTAATCAAATGAATGAAACGAGTTACAATTTAGATTTAATCTGAAGGTTTTCACATTGAATGGTTGTTCGAAAGGAAATATTATGCTCAGAATTTAAATTTGTCAGAATTAGGATTCTCATTTCATGAGGGAAACAGAGTTGACGTTGTTTTTTTATAGTCAGGAATGAGGATTATTGACTCTATCCCTTCGATAATGATTTGTTGCCTTCTTGTTTACCTGTTAGGTGAAATAAATAAATTTTTGAACTGATATACTCTTTGACTTTCTTATTTTTTCCAGGGAGAGCTAGAAGGTTCCAAGCTGTACAACAAATTAATAAATTCTGCCAAACAGTTTTATGCTAGCATAGTCACTGGAAATGAACAGTAAGTGGAAATCGTGGATATTTGATATGTTTTTAAATTTTTCTAATTTAGGTTTTAAGGTAGTGTCGATTGATGCCAATTACCAACATGCGTCATTCAAAGAGCTATGCAATGATCGAAGCTAGAATGTGAATAACACATACAGGAATTCATAAGGCAAGAAATTAGGTTGCTACTAGGAGACGAAGTGGGTGTTGGATGATTGCAATATAGTTTGCATTGTCCTTGTAATGCAACATACTATACGAGTCGTTTACTTTCTATGTAAGGTAACTTTCTGTTTATGGTGTGGGGAAATTTGATGTGATGTATAAGGTGTCATTGTGTCAAAACGTTAGAAGAACAATATATCTGTAAATTGCCAAAATAGTGCTGGTCCATGAACTGACAAACTCACTAAAACTGACAAACTCTCTAAAATGAATGTGAAACATGAGGAGTATGCAGTGCTAATAATACTGGTATCAGTATAACATATTGAAATTAATTGATTTTAATGTAAGTTACATTTTTAGTGGGTATTGCATCCAAGTTTTCTCAGCGTAAACGTTTAATGGTTTTCAATATACATCACAGTGACCTTTAACCTATTTTATTTACTCAGGACGAGTCAGTCATGGCTTGGTGAACCTGGTCATCAGATCATGAAGCTTCTAGAGACGGTCCATTGTGACATCACACAGCTGAAGAACGAGGAGAAGAATCTCCCAACACCTGAGAGTAAGTTATGAGGGTTCTTTGAGGATCACTTTAGTACTCTTTATTAATTTCAGTATGACCGACTTTTCCAAAGTCCTTAGAACAACTGTAGAATACCGCCACCACCAAAGTCGATCAAATGCTAGTTGGCCAACGCTTCACCGAGGAAGCTAAATCCATACATTATCAGTTTCTTAGCCAACCCTAATTCTAATCCTAATCTTAACCCTAATTCTAATCTTAATCCTGAACCTAAAGAATGTTTGCAGTAGAGGGAATAATAAAAGCGTTCATAAAGGGATTCTCTTAGGAAACCACAGGCTTTTCTTTCTCGAAAAGGCAGGCACTGCAGGCGCTTGAACTTAGAAAATCCCTCTTTTCACCTGTGATGTTTAGTGACAGAGCGTTCAATCATCACCAGCCACTTGAACATGGTGACTCGATAATGAATGTTTGAAGAATGTAGATTTATGAAACGACAGGATCACACATCATCATAATGTCTTTACCACAGGTGACCGTTGGATGGAACTCGATTTGGAGGAACTGGACGACATGATCGCAAAGGCTGCTGGGAAGGCACCGCGATCAGCTGCAGTCACCAACAAGTCCAAAGCAGCTAGCAGCCAGAGTTCAAGAGGTCAGTCCGATGAGATGAACTTTGACCCAGGCGAGGTGACAGAGTCTCTGAAGTCGTTTGTGGATGCCATCTCAGGGCTGAAAGGGGCGGAGTTTCCAGCAGGTGGGGGCGGGATGGAAGATGTAGCTTTTAACCCGGAGGAGTTTGAGCAAGCCATGAGGAACATTTTGGGTGAGTTTAACGTTCAATCAGTTGTTCTGTCTCTCATTTATACTCATTTACTCTTGAAAACCTCTCATTTCTTTCTGGTTTCTCCCCCTATTTTTTGCCTCGCTTTCACTTTCCTTCTTCATCTATAACTCTATCAATCTGCTTCACCCTACCTCTTTTTCTTTCTATCTTGTTAATTAGAATTTTATTTATACAAATTCCAAAAATTAGTCACAAAAATATTATGGAATGTGGTGGCTCTTTTATATGTTATTTATTTATATATGACGTTTGTATAACATAAGTCATCGATGAGAGGTTTTTCATCATGATAAAAATTAAAGCATTGTATAAAATACTGCTCATGAATTTATATAATATTGACAGTAATGGCAACAATGTTGTGCGATCTTGTTTTTATAAATGTGTATGAAACACAGTGCTCTATGTCATTTGTTCTCTAGCATTATATATATGATAGAGTGAATTCCTCAAATTTTTACCTTTGTCTGTAATCATTGCCATTGACTTGTTAACTTGATCAATTTTGTTTCATTTTGTTTTAACATTAGATTTCCGAGCGCCCAATACAGCCGATGACTCGGACTCAGATTCTGATTTAATGAGAGACAAAGACTACCACTCTGGGGGTATGTTATCTTACCAAACAAATTATTGATGTCACTGAGAGCATGTTTAATTTTGTTGTATCACTGTTAAAATGTGGTATTATTCGTTTTTAGCTCATCTGGCCTGAAGGGCCCGATGAGCTTATGCCATGCCGTGGCGTCCGTCGTCTGTCCTTCCGTCCGTCCACAGTTTTCAAAATGCTTCTTCTTCGTTATTTTTCAACCGATTTTGATTCTGATTGTTTCATATGATAGGGCTAGGAGGGGGATTTAAAAATTCTACACAGAATCGTGAAATTCATTATCTATGCTAATTTATGCAAATTTATTCGAAATCACCAAAAATGCTTCTTCTCCTTCATTTCTTGACTGATTTTGATTTGGTTTGCTTTATCTGGTAGAGCTAACTTTGGTACACTAAAATCTACACAGAATTTTGATATTATTCTCCATTAATTAATTATGGTAATTTATGCAAATTTATTCCAAAAATAATTTAAAAATCACAAAAAATGCTTCTTCTCCTTCATATTTTGACCAATTTTTATTTGGTTTGCTTTATCTGGTAGAGCTAACTTTGGTACACTAAACTTCTACACAGAATTTTGAGATTTTGCTCCATTAATTAATTATGGTAATTTATGCAAATTTATTCCAAAAATAACAAAAATTGCTTCTTCTCCTTCATTTCTTGACCGATTTTGATTTTGTTTGCCTTATCTGGCAGAGCTAAATGTGGAACACTAAACTTCTACACAGAAATTTGAGATTTTGCTCCATTAATTAATTATGGTAATTTATGCAAATTTATTCCAAAAATGACAAAAATTGCTTCTTCTCCCTCATTTCTTGACCGATTTTGATTTGGTTTTCCTTATCTGGTAGAGCTAAATTTGGAACACTAAACTTCTACACAGAATTTTGACCAGTTCAAAAGTGTACCACATAAAATGTACGATATTTGTTGTTGCGAGATGCGGATGAGCGCTACGTCATTGACGTTCTGGTTTAAACGTAAAATAAATTTGTGAGTTTATAGCTTCCAACTGGAATGATTTTGACATTTTAGCACCCCTCTGTTGTGAGTATTCCAACTTTTAAGATATCATGTAAAATAGAACAATTTGTGTTTTGAAAAGAAAATAAGCTAGAATGATCCCAAGGAAAAAGAAAAACATCAAACATTATGAATAGTTTTTAGGCCCAAAATAATGAATGTATTAAGCTACTTCCTGTCAATTACATACCATGTTTTAAAATCTTAAATCCATGGCAGAAATTCTTCAAATTCATGTATATATTTGATCAGTCACCACAAAGTCATTTTGCAAATTATCTTTGATGGTATTTGGTAAATGTATTTGATTGATAAATAGCAAAATAAAGTAACTCATTAAGTCCTTTAATGTCTAAATGAAGTAACAAACAATAGAGAGATGAGAGAGTAAGATTTAGTGTTCCTTGTCAAGTTTTATAACATCAGTTTAAAGTAAATTTGTCCAATATTTGGCTACAACCAAATTTAATGTGATTACTCCATTTCGCTTGTAATTACCCATTATCCAACATTAATCTGTCAAAAACCGAAATGGTCCCATGCTACTCCAATGTTGCATGAACTTCACTTGCTCTCAGTTGCTGATAGAATACAATACCGGATACTTGTTTAAACATTCAAATCTATGTCCACCACACTTTCTGTATACATCTCCTCTTTCAGTTCTCTTTCAGCAACAAAGAACATCATATTCTCTTAGGTCTTCATCAGCTCCTACCTTTGTCATTCCCAAATCTCGTAAACAGGCTGGTTTCAAATCCTTTCTAGTCCTTAGCCCCACGTCTCTGGAACAAACTCCCCTTGTTCTTAATAAATAGTACTTCACTAGATTTCTTCAAAAACAACTGAAAACATACCTGTACAACTCTTCTTAAATTGTTGATTGACTAAAAGACAGCGCATTGAATCCTTTCTAAAAAGGCGATATATAAATCCAATTATTATTACCCTTTTTACTATGTTTGTAATGTTATCTCTGACACCCAGACGACACAGATGACGATGATGATTATCATGATGCTGAAGAAGGACCAGGAGACGGAGGTTGCCAGGATGATGAAGGGATACGGGACCTCATGGAGCAGATGGATCGAGAGCTGGCCAGGACGGAAGTGGGCAAGAGCTTTGAAAGAGAAGGACAAGCAAAGGACGATTCAGAGGTAAGCTTAAAGCCCCACTGCACTACTTATAGCTACTTGCGCCCTCTATGTAGCAGACAATGCCTAATCGGTGCCTGTTGGTCCCCCATGATCCTCTTTTTCTTATGTTAATTGAGAGCTGATTTGATGAGATAACCACCTGTCAGTGACCTTGCAGGGAGGTCTAATCCCCCTGGCCAAACAAGTACAGACGGGCTTTAAATCTATCATCAACATCATTGGTCCAGAATAAAATTGGGCCGAGAAGTCATTTCTGTTTTGTTTTGTTTTTTCGTTCTTGAGCTAATGCTCAATGTTTTTTAGAAGGAATTTAGGAAAGAACTTTTCGTTTCCTGATTCAATACATATGTAGAGGTAATAATTTTTAAGTATGAGTAAAAAATATCCTGATTATCAGGTTGGTCTTAGATGCATCTAGATACTAGAATAACTACCGGTAGATATCTAGAATTTTCTTGAAATTAGTGGTCATAATTAACACCGTGGCAATTAAGGTTAATGGCAGGAAGTTGAACCATTGTTGTAGATAAGGGGCCCGTTTCAAAAAAGCCTTTTTTCAATGACAAATGACAAAAATCAGTGATGAATCTGCTGATAACCAATCAGAAGCAAGGATTCACTTGCTTATAACAAAAACTGTCATTTGTCACTGATGACAAGTTTTGTGAATAGGGCCCTGGCCATGTTTGTTAGAGTTGTAGCAGTACCTGCCCAGAGGCAATGTTTTTCAATGTCAAGGTCTCGATCTCAAACCTAAGTTTAAATGCTAAACGATTGTAGGTCCTCTCAAAGTTTTGTGTGTCAGTCTTGGGACCTCAGGACTCTGTCCAAGTGACATAAAACCATGAATTGTATAAGAGAGATGTTACTAGTATGAATGTCAAATCATGGGTTTAAAATACCTCTTCTGGCACCCCTTTCTAACTAGACTCACCCTACAATGGAACAACCCAACCATGAGAATCATGGACCGTCCCACTCCATGACAGGGGGAGACAACAACCAAGAGCTGAGGGACGACGGAGAGGAGGAAGAGGATGATGAATACAGACCGGTCGAAGTGGATGTGAATCTCTTGAAGAACATTCTAGAATCGTATAGCTCACAGCAGGGGCTCGCCGGGCCTGCGTCTAATATTCTCTATTCGATGGGGGTCCATGTTCCAATGAATGCTGATGATGGGGATAGATGACCCCTGACCCCAGCTTTTGAAACAAATCAGTGAAGACGGTGCTTTGTGACGTAGTTGTCATAGGGATGGAAGTATCCCGAAGAAAGAGGCTTTGGTACGCATAGGATCTAGAACCTTTACGGTTGTGCACACATGTCAATTCAGAAGAATAAGGAAGATTCTGAAGGAATACCATGATATCCTGTGTAATTAGCATCAAATTTAAAGCCCATCTGTACTAGTTTGGCTAGGAGGGATTACATCACCCAGGAAGGCCACTGACAGGTGGCTATCTCATCAACTTAGCTCTTAATTAACACAAGAAAAAGACGATCATGGGGGACCAATTGTCACCGACATTGTTTCATATATAGAGGGAGCATTTAGCTACAAGTTGTACAGTGGGCCTTTAATAGCACTTGCATTACTCTGCTAAAAGAATTATAAGAGATGAGGTGTTTGACTGCTCTGCCCCCTAATGCATTCATATTCTGTAGGGTCTGTTTTTAATCAGGAATGCCAAAAAATTGTATGGGACTTTGACAACCAGTGGATGTACTCAAAATGTCTTCTATGTCTATCTGAGAACTACACTGTACTTACTTTGATCTAATTATCCTTCTCTTGGGCAGTAGCATACAAATTTGGTTCAGAATTTAAGTCTTTTCTGTTCAATGCAACTTTTTTTTGTTTTAAATCCATGAACCTGTTGCGCATCTTCTGACTCCTTCAAACAAGGAACAATAGATGTTGAGAAGCAAGAGTGATTGGGTATGGACAATGTCAGTTAAGTTCTTCAAATACTTGTATTACTCCACTACTGTGTTTAAGTTAATATCTGTAATTTGAGGGGGGTTTGTACTAGTGCTAGTTTGTACCACCGTAAAGTAGAGGCAGAATCCTATTTGAAAATAAATTTTAAATTTCCATTTATAACACTACCGGTAAATGTGACCCTGCACCACAAAACAAAACCACCAAAAAGTTGCCAGAAAAGACTTTAATTTTGGGTTGATTTTGAAAAATGGAGATTCTCAGCTTTAAAATGATATATTATTCATCACGATTGGATGTCCCTAAACTCAATTAATTATGGTTACATTAATCATAGAAACCTTAGAGGATGCTCTTTTTACGTTCTGGGGTAGATTGATACACAGGTAAATTACTCATGCTACTTTTATGATCTTGTGAAAAAGGTTATTACCTCTAGTAATAGGCAAAAATTGAATCTGGTAATAGCAGTGCAGGTAGAAACAATGCAATTGATCGTAATAATATTAATAATGATAATAATAATGTTGTTTACACAGGGAATCCTTATCAGCATCCGTGCTGTTCTCCTTGTGTATCTTGTGATCACTCAAGACTTGACAATAGTTTCCATGTTAAATGGTTAGAGAAAAACTTTTTATTCACAAACAGTTTTTGTTTTACCTCCCTATTATCATTTAATTATAATTGATAATATATGATTTATTCTCATTTCCCTGAGATACCCAAACCAGTATTAATCCTACTCATGCTGTGGGCCCTTCAATTGTTATTATCCAAGCATTATTCTCCTTGGGCACAGGGAGGATTTGATGAAGTTTATAACTGGATGTAAAAATAATCTTACATGAAACTTATCTAATTGGGGGGGGGGGGGGGGATGGATCCTTAATTTGATTTATCGTTAGATAAAAGTAAATTAATGTGCAAACTCTGACAAAATATCTACCTTTCATATCATTCCAATGAACATACGGGTATCCAAGATTTTAAACCCTTCTTTTTTCAGTTATTTGATTAACATGACAATAAATAATATGCTTATGGTATAAATTTGTTGTATCAAGATCCTTTCATCCCTGACAAATCTTGATTGGAATGTATTGATGATGCAAGTTTTTTTATAATGATTTTGATGATTCCATATGTGACTACTTCCCAAACCCATTGAATACTGGTTATTAAATGAATACAACTAAAATTACTGCTTGTACATGGGTGTTTATTTGTCGTCTTCAGACTTTCATTTGGGTTAAATAAATACAATTCCAGGAAAAGGCATACATTGTGTAAAAATCTAATCACTGAAACATCTTTAGAGGAAGTACTGATTCATACAATCATCAGATTATTTGTTTATTGCAATTTCTGTCATGCTTTGATGGATTTTCAAAAGTTACTTTGCAAGCCTGAAATAATAATCACTTCACATTATCTTACACGGTTGAAATTAGATTGAACGTTTGGCGCAGAAAAGATATTTTTCAATGATTTTTCCTCCTCAAGAACATGGTTATGAAGTACATGTACCTCTCGAAAATTGGAGGCAAAATAGCCTAGATGAGCACCATAAACTTTAAGTGCATTAAATTCTCCCGAGTTTGCACGACAATTTTAGTTAAAAAGCACAGCTTGGAAGCTATATATAGGGAAATCATCCATTTAAATTAATAAAAGATGGAGAAATGTGCGTCATCTTTGTCACTTATCTAGCATGGCGTCGGCTGTCTCGTACTGCCACGTCTCGAAACCTCCCTGTGGTATTTTATTGATGGTGAGACTGGTCACCGTGAGTAACGGCTTGGACGTGGTCACTTGCTCCTTTCTGATGATGAATTGTTTAGTACTCCTGTAACATCCGTTCCTGAACTCGGTCAGCGTATCGGCATAACCCGACGGCCGCGGGATGGCAGACGGCGTACCCGTTCGCTTCTCCGATCGTACAGCGCTAAATCGGAGTTTCCTGACGTCGCTGTCACGTTGATTGGTAATTATCGAACGGCCATGGGGGCTGGGATTCTGGGATTTGTGTTCCAAACACGGCTTGCATTGGATGTATTCTTGCTCCGGGTGTAGATGACAATTATCGCCCACTTGATCGCCTGCTTTTAGCACTTTCAGCGGATGATCGGCAAAGAATTTTCCGAGAACATAGTCTTTATCCGTGTCCTGCATTTGAAGTTTCTTGAACAAAGCTTTCGGAGAAGGTGCAGACCTTCGGCGATATTTTCCCCGACGGCGCTCCCTCCTCATTTTGTCAAGACTCCAGTTGATGGATAGCTTGTCGGTGTCAAAAATGATTTTTCCTTGTGGCTTAGAACTGATGGGTCCGGCTGTGACGCGGTGGACAACGTCGATGTATTGCAGATTGGGTGAAAACGTCAGCGACCGTTTGGAGTCGGGACGCGTCGAAGTAGGGCGTTCTTGATTAGGGCTTATCCTTTCTTTATCCTTAAGCAAATGACTGGGAGTCACCAGACAGCTGTGCAAAGGAGAGGAGCTGTCGCCTCTTTTCTCGAGTGCGCTGTTCACCGCATCTTCCCTTGTCGTCGTTGTTGTAAGCGAAGGAAGACGGACTGTTTGCGACCGCGAGCAGTAAGACGCACGCACCGCTTGCAGCGAGGATTTGTAACCCGACATTTTGTTTGTTTCCCGCGTGAAATAAACCTCGCTACATGGTGAAAACTGTCCATTGATTTGTCGACGGCATTGCAAGGGTTTTCCCTCAACGGCCATTCCGTAATCGCCTTTCGGCTTCATTCCAAGCGTGAAGCGATTCCGAAGCACAAGCGGCAGACTGTAGTAACTCGACGGGTACTTGATATCGTTTCGACGACCGACCAGCGGCGATTCGTCCTTTCTTTTTTTCAGCATCGTCTCCGTCGGTTGACGCGAGGGTGTCGGTGAGTTTGGCGGGTTGATCGGCGTCGCGTGTGTCACATGACTCATTGTCAAATTGCTCTCTTTCGGCTCGATTGACCATGCGAAATCAAGAGAGACGTCGGGCGAAATAGTTGGTTGTGTAACGGGACTTTCGTTCTGTTGGGCCAAGGTGTCTAGGCTAACTCGGGATCCTTGGTGATGGTAGATAATCTCGCTGAGAGCACTCAGACTTGGAGCGTAGTACGTGAAAGTTATCTTCATAGGTGCACTGCCGTCCTGAAAAGATAATTTATATATAAAAGATTGCCGATTTACCTTCATGTTTGCGATATTTATGTCTTAGATTGATGTTCTAAAGATATACTTATGAGATATAAAGGAATTCCGGAGACGAACAGTCAAAAAGGACAAGACCCAGGTCGATCTACATTGCGTCCTCCTCGAAACAGAAACAACCTAGCTAGATTAGGGACTGCATTGCTCTGGTTTGGCGGAAGAGATTCGATTAAACACAGAGATCTAAGATCTCGATACTCCATCAGATTTTCGACATAACAAATTATGTTGTCACCTCGTCTGTGCGTCCCTCGAACTTTCAACTTCGCACTGATAAAACTGTAGACCAGTATCGTCTTACGAGTGGCACTTTTAAAAGAATCCAAGGAGAGTTTTCTCCCGCAGGCCAGTAATGATGCAGGTTTATTTGTGATCAAAAGATGAATTAAATTTGGAGGAATTAAAGACAAAGAAAGAGATCTGTTCGATGTAGTTATACTTTTCACTTTCATTTCTTTCTTTCTAAAGTTTGTTAATTATGCGAAGGCCGAACAACTGAAAACAGGTATTGGGGAAAATAAAAAGTACCTTCTTGTCAGACTTTTCCTGGTTTGTCGCTGAGTTGTTCTTTTGAAAGACTTCTGTGGTAAAAGAGTACAGCTTGCCTTCCTGAACCAGCGAGTAGTAGGCGTAGAAAAGACTGTCGAGTAGGACGCCCTCTGTCACGCGAATGGAACTGAACTTGCGCCATGCCACGGAGTGGACGAAAGTCCAAAAGTTATCTGAAGAGAGACAAAGGGTTGTTCCATCGAGAACAATATGAACAGTTTTCAAAGTTAATTCTAAAGGAAAACATTCTATGAGGTCACTTGTTTTTATGCCTCCGCTACAAACTAGCCGGAGGCATTATGTTTTCTGGTTGTCCGTCAGTCCGTCCGTACGTACGTACGTCCGTCCCGTTCTCGTGATCGCGTTATCTCAAGAACCGATAAAATAATCATTGATGGATTACCGCCAAACTTGAATCATCCATATATCTTGCAGAGCCAATGAACTGATTAGAGTTTGGGGTCACGAGGTCAAAGGTCACAGGGCTCATTATGTATGCAAAATAGCTCGTTATCGCGTTATCTCTAGAACCGATTGATGGATTCCTGCCAAACTTAAATCAAGCATGTATCTTGCAAAGCCAATGAACTGATTAGATTTTGGGGTCACGAGGTCAAAGTTCAAAGGTCACAGGGCTCATTATGTATGCAAAATAATTGTGATTGCGTTATCTCAAGAACTAATTGATGGATTACCGCCAAACTTGAATCATGCATGCATATTGCAGAGCTAATGAAGTGATTCGATTTTGGGGTCACAAGGTCAAAGGTCACAGGGCTCATTATGTACGCACAAATAGCTTGTGATCACATTATCATGAGAACCAAAAGACAGATTACTATCAAACTCAGTATCTTGCAGAGCCAATGAACCGATTGGATTTTAGGGTCATCAGGTCTAAGGTCATGGGGCTCATTAAGGATGCCTATAGATAGCTTGTGAATCCATTATTAAAGATGACAGATGGCTTGTAATCAAACTTGAATTTTAAAAGTTGCTTCTGTTTTGGTTTGTAAAATTGCTCTATGGCGGAGGCATCATTTTCGACTGCGCGCAGTCGAAGTTCCATCTAGTTTATAATGATATTTTCTTCCGTGTGCAATGGAAATGATTTTTGCATGATTGCTACAACGTGCATGAAGGGAGGTCTCCGTTTTCTCATCATGAGAGTCCCAACATGCCCTCAGAATTATTATGACTCCTGTTTATTCCCCGAAAGGGCGTTAAGGCAAATTTGGGAAAAATTCGAAAATCACCACTTTTTGGCTAAATGGCAAGGATATTACGGTATATCCCCTTTGCTTCTTTGGCAAAGTTGATGAACTGGCTTTAATCAATTTTTCCCCCAAAAAGAGCAAATTTTCAATCTTCTTTAATTGTTTCCTCATCATTTAAGTCCCGAATTGCCCTCATTATTATATTTATCCCCGCTTGTTACAAAAAAGGGGGCGTTAAGGCAAATTTGGGGAAAATTGTCACTTTTTAGAAAAAATGGCAAGGGGTTCATCATTATTGCCGAAAAATGAAAATTTTCAGTCTTCTCCTTTTTCTCATCATGATGGTCCCAACAGGCCCTCAGAATTATTATGACTCCCGTTTAGTACCACAAAGGGCGTTTGGGCAAATAGACGAATATTCGAAAATCGACACTTTTTGGCAAAAATGGCAAGGGTTCATCATTTTTGCAAAAAAGAAAATGTTCAATCTAAATTTGTTTTCTCATCATAAACGGAAGCAAAAGCAAAATTGCGAAAAATTTATCGCCAAGATCCAGGTAAACCCATTTTAGATTCCTCAAGAATATCTTACTTTCCATCATATCTCATTATCAACTAGCTTTGAAATCATCTTTCTCGTGATCCAAAATTACCTTCATTGAGTGTCTTGCTCGATTGGAGAACTTGTTGATCAAATCTCTCTCCCCAAATCAACGAAGCAGGCGGGACAACCCCCTCATATCGATCAGCTTTCAACTGTTTCATATCTTCCTCCAAGTTTCCCGATTGGTAAAGACGATGACTGATGTTGAAAAGCACTCGCTTGGCCTTGGGGCGATACTTCATAAAAACGCGCGCTTTCTTGAACAATACATTGTCCGCTTCGGCAGCAGCGCGTACAGCCGAGGCTGCACTCTGTAATCCGGTTATTAAACGTCTCTCTGTATCGTTCAGAATAGTCTGCGGTTTTTTGACTAAATATGCCATTTTAGGCCTATTTTGCCCCCACCAAATGAATAAAGTTGCTAAGATGTTTCCATTAATCGTCGATTACTATACTCTCACGGCTCGCATATTTTTGGAATTTTCTGTTTTCTATCCTGCTAATAATCTCAGTTTAGTTGACGAAAAAGTTTTGCAGTGTTGATTGTCCGCTTCGAGTTTCTAGCAAGCTCTAGGTAACAGGTGCGCCTACGTCACAATACAGCGCGCGTAAGTTTTTTTTAAAATCATATCGCGCATGCAACACACGTCATAATGACAATGCGTGCAACGCACAGTGCTTAGATGTATAACCTATGTCCTCCTACGGAGGACATACTGTGTATGATCGAATCTCTTTGTGTATAACCATAAAGAAAGCATAAATTCGAAGTTCCTGTTTTGTGGTATTCTGCTTCGATCTACGAGGTATCTCACTTTTAGTGTTATGAACGCCACATTGTGTGTGAGGTGAACATCACCTCATATTTTTTTCTCTTCATTTCCTTTTTTTTAAAGTCAAATTTAAACTTGGAAAAGGACGAAATAATGCGAAATTAGGTCTAACTGAAACTTTCGATTTTGGGCCAAAAATGCTGAACTATCCCCTTGCAGTTTTTGTCAAAATTAATGTTTTTCACTTTTCATGATATTTGCCTCAATCACCATTCTCGATATGCAAGGGTTACATTTACCCAGGCTTGAATAAAAAATCTGAAAATAGGCCCAAATGAAAATGTTCGATTTTGGGCTAAAAAATGTTGAACTACCTAGGCAGTTTTTGTCAAAAGTTCATGATTTCCCCACTTTTCATGAAATTTGCCTCAATTTCCATTTTCAATATGCTAGGATCATATTAACCCGGGTGAAAATAGGCCCATATGCAATTTTTTCGATTTTGAGCTAAAAAATGCAGAACTTACCCCTTGCAGTTTTTGTTCAAAATTTATGATTTTCCCACTTTTAATGGCATTTGCCCCAATTTCAATTTTCGATATGCTAGGGTCACATTTACCCAGGATTGATGAAAATACTTTCTAGTAGATGAACATAGGCCCAAATGAAAATGTTCGATTTTGGGCTCAAAAAAGCTGAACTAACCGCTTGCAGTTTTTGACAAAAATATTGTTTTCCACTTTATATGAAATTTACCTCAAATACCATTTTCGACATGCTAGGGTCGCATTTACCCAGGATTGATGAAAATACTTTCTAGTAGATGAAAATAGGCCCAAATGAAAATGTTCAATTTTGGGCTCAAAAAAGCTTAACTAACCGCTTGCAGTTTTTGACAAAAATATTGTTTTCCACTTTATATGAAATTTACCTCAATTACCATTTTTGACATGCTAGGGTCGCATTTCCCCAGGATTGATGAAAAAATTTGAAGTAAAAAATATTGAACCAACCCCTTGCAGTTTTTGTCAAGAATTCATGTTTTCCATTGTTATGAAATTTGCCTCAATAACCATTTTCTTTCTCCCTCTCTTCCTCCCCCTTCCGGGTCCCCCATTCTCTCTCCCCTCACCCTCTATCTCCTCCCTTTCGCCCCCGTCTTCCTCTCACTCCCTTCCCCCTTTCTCCTACCTCTCTCCCTCCCCCATCTCCCCCCTCTCTCTCTCTCTCTCTCTCTCTCTTCCTCCCATCCCACCCTCTCTCATTCTTTCTCTTTCCCCCTCCTCTCCTCTCTTTGACACCACTCTGCCTCTCTGGAGGCCATTCTTCTTACCTTCTCTCAACACTAATCACCAATGACTCTGTAAATGTTTATCTTCTAAATGGTTTATCAGTGATTTATTCCAATGTGGTATTATAAATAGTAAATCTTCATTCCTATATACAATGTAATTATATACACAAGATATACATCATATTTACATCCATACAGAGAAGAAAATTCATTGTGTAAACAGCATAATATACATTATCCTCATTGCTATTACACAAGAAAGAACCACTCTTGGCAGTTTCTAACATAATATAGTTGCATTATTCCTTTCTGTTCATACTCATACAAATACAGAAGTCTAAAATAAATATATAAAAGTGGATTCCACGATCTTATTCTTTCCCAAAACGAGAAAACAATTCAGATATTGAACTCAACAAAGCTGAAGGTATATAGGGATTTTCACACACTGAGATAAAGAGAACAAACAAAGACTTGTGTTCAGACTGTTCACATGTTCTACATTGGTCTCATATTAACTGACCATTAGTGTGAACACAAGTACATGTAGCAAGGCTGACAAGCTTTAACCTAATGACATGTACACTTTCTAAAAATATAAAAGTACATCTTTTCAGATCAGTTCCTTGTCATCACTGTATCCTAATTATGACCAGGTTAGACTTCACCGATAATGGAAACTGTAGTGTATGCTATATGCATATACATCACAATATACCAATAAGGATTTCGATTGACGTGGGCAGACCTCACCGTTTTTCACAACACTAAAATTGTTTCTGTTGAGGCTCGTTCAGATGCAGAAAAACCACAACATTTTTTTTTAAATGTATGCTTCATATTTTTGAATTTGAAAACACAGAGCTTAGTGAATTTTAAACTTTAAAAAAAACGTGGTGGATTTTTCGCGGCGGTTTACCTTGCCATATCTCAACAAGCCTTTGATCAAACACTAAGGACGATCGATGCCTCCATCCTTTTTTCTCTGCTACTGATGTAGTGTTGAAGGAGTTCACTTCTTGGTTCGCAGACACTAAAGTTGAGGTCTGTCCAAAATATATAAATATATAAAGAAGAGACAAAAACAGTGGCCAAGCCCAACTAGACGATAAAATACTTGAGGAAGGCTCCTTCACATAAATAGTGGTCAATGAGGGAGTGATTTGAGAATGATTCATCATCGTTAACATTTTTTTTTCGGTGAGGTCTGACCAGGCCTAAAGGAAGTGGGTTAAGATAACTAGGCCAGCGAAGTGAAAGATACGGTTTGAATATAAATACTACCAGATTCATAAATACAAATAAATAGTATTGCAAATCTCGTTAAAGGTATGAATGCAAAGATTGCACATAATGCTAAAGTGTATCACAGTTCAAAATTCTGATCTGCCATATCTAGTTCCTGGGTGTTTTTCATTTTTAAAGAAAATCAATAACATATCCATTCAATCTAGTATGTTTAGAAACATCCAAATCAAATTAAATGTAAGTAAAAACAAGCACAACAATAATTAGAACAAAGTGGATATTTTCCCTACAGCACAGGTAGTAGATTCCAAAATACAAGGTATGCAAAGCAAATATATGACTCTTATTTTCAACAGACTCCAGCAGTCTGTTTTGATGCAAAGCAAGTTCATGATTGTCATTTAATATATGAGTTTCTTGATTTAATCCTGTTTAAACTACATGTGTGCCTTGAGGTAGATCTTCATTAAAAGCATTAACTACAAAACAAGAAACTTTTGCTAAAAAGAAAATCACTGTCAATTATTAATTGATTCTTTCATGGTAATAAAGTTTTGTTTAATTTTAGCCACTTACCAAATTCATAGAACTTTCATGCATTGCAAACACTTCTGGTTTTGCAGTATTCAAAATTCTTATTCATCTGTCATTATTGACAATAGTCCTTTATTCTTTCTAACTTGTCTCAACTAATTGCTTGTGGAGTAAGTTTGCCACATATTTGACACATATTTGACATACACAATTTAGAGATTATTAAGAGAGGGGTAACTAAAATAGGGAACAAGACCGTAATGTCACAATTATCTCCCTGTACATGGTGGTCTATATCGAAGCACAAAGTAGAAATTTGGCACAAAATGTAATTCTATACAATATGACACTTTATGAAGTAAAGTCATTAAAAAAATGTGAGCACCTAAAATAAAACATGTATAAACCACTACTTTGAAAAGAAAGAAGATTATTGAAGCAATTGTATGCATATACCAACTTATTTATTATAAATGGTGGTAACAAAAGAAATTTCAGTGTCCATTTTGATTTCTTTCTTTTTCTTTCTCTCACGTAGCTGATGTACTAGTACCTCAGAGATATACTTAAGCCTAACCAGTCAATTTATTTAAAGCCTGCCATCTTCAAGAGCAACATAGCTGGAATTCCGAATGCAATTTATGAAAGAAAATACAATTAGGAGTGACAATTGAAACGCTGCATGATTTGTTCATCTTTAAAACCAACTTCTAAGTTTATTTTTACATTCATGATCCATCTATAGCTTAAAACCAGCTAAATAAAAACAGTTCCCTGTGGCAATGGCATCAAGGCATGATGAACTAATTATCACTTTCATCAAATAAGAAACCCCTTTTCTTCAAATCATATTCAAAACAGGTTTATATAGAAGTTGAGAAAATCTTGACACTTCTTGTACATGATATATTAAATATAAAGTCGGTAATTTATAGATCACTTTTGAATTCATGATATGAAATAAGATAAGGCTAAATGCACTCCCATGTAATCTCTGAAAATATGCAACTGTGGAAACATTGTGTCCATGGAAGCCGAGTCTAAGAGTGATTGTGCTGATTACATGTTTCTATGAGTCTGTTTGCTTGCATAGCCACACACACATTGCGGTTTAAAGTCTTCTTTCCTAAATACCACCTCTGATTTATTCTATATACACTGTACAGATAAGGGCACTTAACTAATTGTATTCTCGGTTTTGATCAACGTCAGATACAAACTGTGGAAAACAAAGTGGAACTCTGGGAGAGAAACAGAACTGTAACATTTCCATCCACATATGGCGTATTCATTAGCATGGCACAGTCAGACCACAACTGCAGTTTTACACAAAAGAGACAAGGTGGTATGTCAAGTGCCCTACATGTTGAACCGTTGCCAAATGGGGTGGCCCTGCTGCAAGGTTTAGAACAACAGATTCATCATGTATCTTCAGACAAACAATGCTAACATAGTTCCTACATATGCACTCATGCACTTGTTGTAATACTGACCAAAACTAACGCATGATCATTGCCAATACATACCAAATATTATTGCACGTAAAATCGTATATAAACAATGTATTTCATGAACTGAGCTCTCTTTAAAAACAGCCTCTGCTAATATCACCCACAAACATCCAAATCACTTAATTAATCAAAAAAATAAACATACATTTTCTTGCAACACAAACATAATATCAGAAAAGAGACAACCTAAAATATAGCCCATCTCTCTAGAACTTCAATGATGTCCATTACTATAGAGACTTAAATCTCTAAAGACCATCTACA
Source organism: Strongylocentrotus droebachiensis (assembly GCA_035222895.1). NCBI lineage: Eukaryota > Metazoa > Echinodermata > Echinoidea > Camarodonta > Strongylocentrotidae > Strongylocentrotus > Strongylocentrotus droebachiensis. The sequence continues at coordinate 44,350 of JAVYIG010007325.1, forward strand.
GGACATTGTTTGGGTGACCACTATAGACAGGTGACCTTTCTAGACAGGCAGAGGCCAATTAGACAGGTTTGACTGTATATTGTCGGCTGTGGCAAGAAGTCCATAAAAGCCATAGATAGGCAATGGCACGAACAGCCTTCTTGCAAACAGCCGAAGACATGTATTGTCTACATGGAATGGATAGCGTACGTTCTGCAAACCTTCATTCAAAATCATAATATTTTCTTTCATATTCTTTGGTGTTGCACAATTACATTCATCATTTATCAGAATTCCATATACCTACTTCATATTAGTGATGATGCATCACATCACGTATTAGAACTTGGTAGCTACCTCCAAGTAAGCCTATATCCAACGTTCTTCATAACTATTCATCATGACTGCCTGCTTTTGAGACGTGAAATTATAACATTGGAAATCAAGAACTTTCCATATTTTCTGAGATTCATTATCCATCACAGGATGCCAAATCAAGCTTGTCTGCTTTTAGAAGAACAAAAACTTTGCATTCTTGAAGGCATATGGAAAGTGGATCTCAGTTCAAAAACGGGTCAGGGTGGAGGGATAGAGCCCTTGTTCACTCATGCAGACACTGCTTTTCTGCAAGTAAAGGACACCGCTCATGGGTGTCTCCAGATCTTAACCATAACCACACAAGGATAAGATATGTGGCTCCATCACACCATATAGGTCAGGTCAGTCCAGAAAGAATCCATCAGTACAGCTCTACCTTTGTTCATGTACAGGAATCTGCAGAGTGGCCAAGACTGTAGGGAGTTCATCATCTGCGGCTACTCATCTAACGTTTGACGAGTCCATTACAGTTGCCATGCTCACATCAGGTATCTTCTCATAGATAAGACTCTCCTATAACAATCACTTAACACCCAGATGTATATCTTCTGTAGAGACGAACAATATCCCAGACCTGTAGACACCCAGAAGTATTCCCCAGAAGCTGTAGTTGGAAATAGAGCCTATCCTTATCCTTGGCATTATCATAAACTCTTGTTGGGAGAAAAAAAATGATATACATATATCCTGGAGATTTGGTTGAGGCTATGAAGTCACTCTGTTACATAGGAAGTTTCAAAACAATGTATGACATTGTCAGTATCCTCCAATGGCAATACGCAGCAAAATCCTGGAAATAATCTTCACTTTGGCAAAGATGGCACGTGGATGCAACCGGACTATCGACGCTATACAGCCGTCGACGGACCTACATTGAGGACAGCTCTCTCAGAGTCTTTAGGTCGGACAAACAACTGTCCTTTAGTCCAGGGGTTCTGAAGCTGCAACGGACAGAAGTCCTCCTGCAGAGTGTACTCCTTGTTGGCAATGATGGCTACCAGGCAGAAGTGGGCACAGTCCTCGGGGGAGAAGGCGGGGGTCTCCATGCCGCTGCTCTCCATGGCCTTGTTGAGCTGCTGCACCACCAAGCTCACAATGTCCTCACATGATGTCTTGGATGTCACATGGAGCTGTAAAGAGATTAAAAAGATACACGATTCAAAGTCAAGATGAACTCGGTTGAGGAACGCTAAAAGGACAATTAAAGTTGTAGGCTTAAACCTTTTCAATAACGGCTGCTTTTCATTTTGTGACCAAATAAAAAGCTGCCCTGAAATAAAAAGCTGCTGTGAAAGAAAGAACTGTCATCAAATAAAAAGCAGTCATGTGAAATAAAATTGAGTAGCTATCAAAAGTATAAGTGGATGACGACTCTAAAAAACAGTTCACGATGACTTAGAATGAGGTGATGATGTCCTCTAAATGAAATGAAAAGCTGCTGTCATCAAGTACGTTTAAGCCGTCGACTTGTCCCTTTGGCGTCTTCATTCATTTTCAGAATGCTTCTGCTTTTAAATTTTGGCAGACACACTTATGTCAAATAATGTAACTGAAATCTCTAACATCTGTGTCACACTTTTGCAGAAATTCAAAAACTTCAGAGTTTGTGTTTTAGGTAAAACAAATGATCTGAAACACCAAACTCACTCCTACCATAAGATTTTATCATCCTAACACCACATTTGCTGTCCCTTTTTAGGTTAACCCAATTTACAATAATGCAGTGGTCTGCATACAAAGTGATTTATATGAGAATTCATGGTGAAAATACATATATATATATAGCATTTTTCTAGACGGGGCTGTACTAACCTTGACACTCGTTCCTTTGGCAAGACCTGAGTTGTAGGCTGGGAAGACCCTGAGAATGCCTGACTTGAGAGTGTTATCTGCTGCCCTCTCTACCGGTAATAACATCGTCTGGCATCCAATGCTGCTGCAGGGAGGGGGCGGTAGGAGGGAGTGGTTCTGGGGATCTGGATGGAGGAAGGGGTAAATGAAGAGAAGATAGATGGTGAACAGTGTGCCACAGGAGAGGACAGTATTAACGACAACGTCCTCTGACGACCTGTTTACAAATCTTCAAAGAACTCCATGGTTAAAAAACTGTTCACTAAAGCCTTGTTCAGATATGATGCGGCAAAACTTGTAACACTGAGCTGAGTAATTATGTGCTAGACCTTTGTTGTGTGCAGTTGCCATTCTGCAGTTGTTTCAATAATTCTATAATGATAACAATTTCTTAATAATATTTATACATAATTCTTCATCAAATTCATTTTTCCATTTACACAATCAGAATATGAAACTCATTTTGGCAAGATAGATAAAATCCTAGCAATCGTCAGTAATTTATATGTAGCTATCATTCTGAATAACGGTACCATTATTTATTCATAGACAGAACCCAATATTGAATAGCTTTTGCACTTTGATCTTATCCTGAAGATATGATAAAACCACCCCTTGACAAAATAATGATGTGACCCACCTTTCATGCACTGCGTGAAGGAGGCTAGAATATCCTCGGAAGCATCCACTGGTGATGGGGGTGGAGCATAGAGTACAGAGAGAGGGACACCTCCTTTGATCTGTTTGTCTCTGGCGTACTGGAGTATGTCCATGATCCAGCGCATTCCTCTCCACATCATGTCAAGCGACTGAAACAAGAACAAGGCATTTCAATTTAATTCCCTTTTATGTCTTAAATTTACAAATACAGGAAATCACTACATTATCTCAAACATATTTACATGTACCTTTCTTTATAAAATATAACATGTTCATCTGTCATACAGTTACAGATCATTTCTTTACAGAGTGAGTTTTTTGAATTCTTTACAGTTAAAAACAAGAACAGTACTCCTGTGTAAGATAAATCATTACAATAATGTTTTGATCATTAAATATTTTTGTAAAAAACAAGACAAGATGAAATAGTTAAAAGAAATTTCACTTAATGATGGTTCTGCAACCACCATATACATGTATAATGTATGCAGGAATTTATTATCATTTTCTTAAATTATTTTTTTAGTATTCTTTTTTGTCTTATTTATTAATTCATTAATTTATTTCAATTATTCATATATTTATTAATTCACTCATTTGTTTTTGATTTTGGGGGGATGGAGACTTTAAAACTGCAGGACTCATGTGCATAATGCTCTTCTTAGCATCATGTATGCACAACAAATTTAAGGCAAGCTCCCCCTCTCTCACCTTCTGAAATTCCTCCACTTGCGTCTGTCTCCGCTTTGCTTCATTCAGTTCATCGTTTGAGAAGGCCTCCCTCAGTTGTTGCTGGGTGATCAGTGACTCCGTATCAAGGATCGAGGAAAGCCTGGCATAGCGACGGATGAAGTCTCCGTGATAAGTGCTCATGTGTACTGAGGAAGACAATTCATTTATAAAATGTAAAATAAGTTTCATATGAACAAGCATTTTTGATACTGTAAAAGTTGCTCAAGTCAAACCTGATTTAGTGACCACCTGTACAGAAAGACTACTTTTTATATTTCCCTTGAAAACTGTTTCTCATTGAAAGCTGTAATAATGGAGCCTGTACTTAAAGACCACTTTTCCTGTCTCTCTTGAGAGGTCTTATAGAACAGGTTTCACTGTGTTGGGGGCAGTCTATATCACCAAAACACTGCCTAAAGCTGGTCATTTTCCTTGAAATTCAAAATAGGTTTATGCACCTCATAAGTCAGATATCACAGAGTGATATTTGTATCAAGATAAACAATGACAAAAAATATATGCAGACACATGTATGATTAAAGAAATTTTCCTCTGTGATTAGTGTTTTCAAACTTGGTGGTAAGTCACATCCTTACTTCAAGAAAAGAAGAAACGTGCAGTATAGCGCATAATACTCACGGTTCTAAGAGCTAAACTATCATCACACTGGCAGTGATAAGTTTGTGACCACAGTCTTTACCACGGTCTTACAAACAACATTTGTCATGCCAACCTTTCCCACAAACAAACCACACTGCTAATTAAATACCGGTAGCTAATTTTTACCCCGGTTGTTCACCGACAAGCATAAACTTGCCAATATACCATTCCAGTACAGCAGTAACAAAATGTCACCAAGTATTGCTCACTATATATCATTGACAACCGAAATAAAAAGTGTTAATTAATGGCTCCTCCTTCCTGCAGACCTTGCCAATGTGACAAAGAGACTATTAACAGCTTGACCCCGGTTTCACAAAACTTGTCATAGGTGACAAATGACAGTTTTTGTTAAAAGCTACTGAAATCCTTGCTTCTGATTGGTTATCAGCAGATTTGTCACTGATTGTTGTCATTTATCATTGAAAAAAGGCTTTGTGAAACAGGGCCCTGGAAATGAAGAGATGCTAGACTTACTCATTTCAAAGACCGGCACTGAGATCGACGTGAAATCCCTGCTGGTGATCCAGTCATCGGATGGTGTCCCCGGTCCTATACATACACTACCCAGAGGAGGGAGCAGCAAAATGAATGAGACCTGTGCCAAGAGGAAACGAGAATTGGGTTCATTAGTGATGCCTTAGTGATATGGATATCTGCACAAAACTTCAGAAAGATATCGTTCCTAATCACATAATCTGATTTAATATCATCCTTACTAACAAGACATATTGTATTCCTAATCAGCCTAAAAATAAGCTAAATAATAACACAGGGCGGCAAAATAGAGAAAATTTAACTCACCTCACTGCTGAGTTCAACGACCTCTAGGTCGCAAAGTCTGTGGGTGATAGCCTCCTCTTCGGTGACCCCTACCCGTGTCAATAGCTTCCGGGTCGCCGATGCAAGCTGGCGCTGGAAATCTTCCTGTACTCTCGTCGCCTTCTTCTTCACCTAAAATAATCAAAGAAAATATAGATACATGAACTATATGATTAGCACCACTCCAGCCCACTCTTAATGTTACCAATCACTAAAAATGATTTAGTTATGTTAGTAATTCCATGTCATAATACTATATGCAAATTATGAGATTTTGCATAAAAAGCACCTAGTGACTAGACTAATTGATGCACCTGTATACACTTGCTTAAAATGGCTTTGAGAGATATCTTTATTTTCATTTCCACGACTTTCCATGACTTAAATCAAATACAGTTTATTTTTCCATTACTTTCCAGAACCTGCAAAGGACCTTCAAATACATCAAATAAAGACTTTCATAGCCTGTCTGCACTATTTGTAGCTACTTGCGACCTCTATATGCCCAACAATGCCTAAGTGGTGACCGTTGATCCCCCATGGTCCCCTTTTTCTTATGTTGAATTGAGAGCTGTCAGTGATCATGCAGGGAGGTCTAATCCCCCCTGACCAAACTAGTACAGACAGGCTTTAAAGCTACCTTAAGGCTATTCTCGCTCTGCTTACATACCTCACACTTGTCCAGACTGTGGAGCCAGTCCCACTCCTCCTGCGAGACGTTGTAGTTGTCCCTGACCTTGATGTGGGGCAGCATGCTGGGGTGGCGCTCAGGCACCTGGATGCGGATGTTACCCAGCGAGCTCCGGAGCTTGAGGTACCCGACGTAGAGCCCCCGGGTCAGGGGCAGGCTGCTCACCTGGTGGTGGATGATCTTCTCCTGATGGAAGAGGAAAGGAAAGGGATGGTGGAGAGTGATGAGTAACCATGGTAACACAATCTTTAAAGCCCCACTGCACTACTTGTATGTACTTGCGCCCTCTATATAGCAAACAATGCCTTAGCGGTGCCTGTTGGTCCCCCATGATCCTCTTTTTCTTATGTTAATCGAGAGCTGATTTTATGATAGAGATAGCCACCTGTCAATGACCTTGCAGGGAGGTCTAATCCTTCCTGGCCAAACTAGTGCAGACGGGCTTAAATATTTACATAGATATAAATGAAGTACTAGGAATTAGGATGACACTGACTCAATCAACTGAATTCACCTAAATATATCATAATCACGTCAAGTTAGGTTTTCAAATGAGATAGGAAGGACTACTTTCCTCTAAAAAGAATTACTTTTCCACCAAACTGTCTTCCACCAAACTCTCTTCATCCCATCCCATTTCCAGATAGATAATTCAATCTAACACATTTGTTGATCTTCCCATAGAAGGAAAGCCGTTTTAGTCTTTGAAACCATTGATTCCAAACTCCATCCTTTCAATAACAAAAAAATCCACTTGAGATGTATCGCATCAGAGGTCACTATAATGACCCTTCTTTCAATAGACCAAAATCCTAAGCCAAATATCATTGACTACGAATTTCCACTTGAACGATCAGAATCATAGACCTCCAAAAGGAATAAGACAAGGAATTAGATTACAGGGATCTTGTCCAATGGCTACCAGTATTGTGACGGATGGAAAGGCAAACAATACAACCAAAATCTTGACTTTGATTACAAAAAGTTTGCTTTCCTTTAAAAATATTTGTTTGATTTACATTCGCATTTAGCATGGCAGTCCCACTTACTGGTAATGACGTAAGAAGTAGATCTGCAGCCACTGGGCACTCCACACTCATTGATTTCCTCTTCTGGACTCTCGTCATACTGACCCATTTGAGCGCTGCATTGTTTATTGTCCTCGGGTCCTAATCAAACGTAAAAATAACAAAATTGAAAATATATCATTTATTAGATTTTATCACTGTCTGCATGTTGCCAAACTTTCTATACACCAATATACTTTCAGCTAGATATTAAAGTTAATTGATGAAAAGGTTCATTGACATCAACAAAATATATACCGGTACCAAACTATTTCAACAAAACTTCATTCAAACTTCATTATACAAGGTGCCACAACAAATGGAGAGTGCCTGCTTATTACATCCAAAAAAATTGTATGTTTTCTTTTGGGTCAGAGTGAAAAGTAATAAATACCAAAAAATACTTGTAAAACAGATTTAGAATACCAGGAAGAGATCATTTTCAACTCGTTTCAAAACAAAATTGTCCAATTCTCAAGACTTAATACAGGGGTTGCGGCCTGTAGGCAATGGAATACAAGAAGCATGAGTTACCTTTTTTAAAGATTGAATTGAATTTCTTTATTGTCATGAACAAATCAAAGGAAGGCATAAAAACTTATGACTCAAATTTGTATAAGTTATAATCATATAACAAATAACATAACAAAGTTAATTTAATTTACCTTGACACAGTTGATGAGTGTAAAGATGACAATCCCTTGGCTGTCCTTGACCGGCTCGTAGTACAGCTTGCCCAGGTCCTGCATACCCATGATGCTTTGCAACTGGGCAGCGGCCTGCAGGAGGCGCCCTCTGAAGTGGACGACCGGTGAGGCCGCCGTCGACTGGGTCAGGTCTGTCCTCAGGAGGTCAACATCCTCCCATGTTTGGGCCACCTTCAAGATTGAAAAAAGGGTAGAATTGTTAAAATGGGGCAAATGCAATATTTACTGTAATTCTCATACTCAAGATATACACAACAAGCAAAAATGCATCACATGACATGATTTCATATTCCTAATAACATTGCCTCGTCCACACCCAAAGGCCTCCCCTGCTCCTGGGGGGTTTCACAAAGATTCTATCACTAAGTTGGACCTAACAATTATGGAAAGCCGTTAGCATCTATGAAAATATTTTGTAAAACTTATTTTAAAAGGCTTAAAATGGTGATTCAAATCATTCATATTTGCTTTTATCGAAGAGATTTCATGTTCTTGATGTGGAATTTATAAAAAGTTTCGCTTTTGAATATATTTTATTTTAAGACTACAAATGGCTCTCCATAATTTTTAAGTCCTGCAACTTAGAGTTAAGTTTGACTTAGGATCTTTGTGAAACACCCCCGTCTTCCAAAATCCATGTAACCTTTGACCTTACCTTCATGAACCATAGGAAGTCCTGTTGAACGTTGCTAGGGAAGTTCTCGTCGACCTCAATGATGGGCAGGTAGTCCTCCGTTGTCACAAGAACCTTGTCGTCATTGTAGATCACCGAGGCTAGGTACACGCCTCTGCAACGACAGAAAAAAATATAACACCACCGTTACTGCTAAATGGAGACTAATTAAGTACACGTCGATCACCGCAAGGCGAAAATAGAGTTATTTGAAAGACAGAGTACCGGTACACACCTATATGACCACAGAAATACAGATTCTAATTAAAGAAATTAAGACACCAAGGAAAGCTGCAGGAAGTTCTACTTCCAACAGATTAATTGTAATTTGAGTCTGGGCGTTTGAAAGACTAAGGTCTTTGTTTCAGGTAATTGAGAGGTTTTTTTAGACTGCTTCATGAAAAGTTTTTAAGTACATGACATGGACCACTTTTGCATGCAAAAAATGTCATCATTGGGTCGATCGGCAATAGCTGCATATGGCATAAACAAAATTGAATCATGATTTAACGGAAACACTGACTTCTTGCAGTTAATTAAGGTTTCTTACTATAGCCCTTTTAACAATCCACGAAAGTTTCTGATTTAAACGTGCTGTAAATGTACCTCCGTGACCAGATAAATAAAGTTGTTGTTCTAGACCATGGGATCGGAAGGGAGGTACACACAGATCTCTGTCACCACAAAAGTAGAGACTCTAATTAATGAAAGACCACATTATGGCTGTCGGAAGTTTGGTTTAATTGCCCCAAGTTTAGTTTAATTGTGATTTAGAGCCTTGGTGTCAACCTAATGTCTTCTATTTAAAAACAAAACAGGAAGGTAACAATTAATTAGACATCAAGAATGCTAGCTCTCAAGGAAATTACCGGAACTCTTCTAATTGCACCAAGAGAGATCTTGATTGTGATTACAGTTTAATTGGGTGTGAACTATATGTCTCTCTTTCTTTTTGATAGGGATCGAGCTAGGTCAACAGCAGTTTTGACTATTAAACGACTAGAGTGGTTTTGGAGTCACAACTGCGGCCCCCAATGCATAATTTTTCCGACTAAAAACATAATTTAGACTTATTCATTTCACAACGATAGAAATTCATATTGATATATTCTCTGATGATCTTAAAATGCATATAGTTCTACAAAGATGGTAAATGGCCCACATATACAGGAGCAAGAAATACTTTATACTGTAAAATCAGATGCTTTTGCATGTTTGAAAATTGAATTTCAACATGATTAGATTTTTGTAATTCATGAAAGCTTTTTTTGGTTAAAATACAGAGTGGTTTTTACTAGTCACTAAGTTAAATTAAATGTTTAAAACTATTTATCAGTCTTTTGCACATTAAAAAGACTTGAGAACTACATATTTCCAGTTCCCAACAGTGGACCAGCAAAAAACATCTCACAGCTCGACTTCCTCGAATGATTTAACTAAATAACCAGACTACTACGTCTAAATAGTCAAATTTGACTGAACACCAAAATACAACCAACAACAACAACAACATAGAAATCAATCACAACGGTTCTCTACCTATAAGCTACCACTATTTTTCATATTGAAAAGAAGTTTTACAGTCGAATTTCTCTTCCACATTTGACACAGGACAGTCGATCGATCTGCTCAACATCCTATCACGAGATCTGCCAGTCACCTTCACTAATAAAGCCAGGGTCAAGAGGACTACTAGGGGATCAGCGATACCCCTACACCCCTTATTCAATTCACCCCCTTGCCTTAACCCAAAGATATCCTATTGGTATTATTCTCTGACACGCCTGGTTAGTCGAAAGGAAGCTCATAGATCAGAATGTATCCTACGTGTAATGAAGAAGAACAACAACAAAACTGGATATCTATCTAACGCTTAGTCACCAAGCTTTCCACCGACTCACACGCACACACCTGTGATTTTGTGGGAATGATCAAACTGGTACTATTATTAACTGAGATTGATAAAGTACTAGCAACTTATGAAGAGAACGATCTTTGCTTTTTTTTTTTACCAATTATTAATTTTTTAACAGATAATGTGTCTTCTTTTCATCAAGTCACTTCCAATACAGCAAAATCAGATACCCGATTCCAATTTCAGAGAGATATTACCAGTTACACAAAACTACACATTTATTGTGTAGTAAGTTGTTGTTTGATTACAAAATCTATAGTTTGACAACAAATAATTCTGGTGATAAGAAAGAATACACTTATTCAAGTTTTCTTAGCTTCATTCATTATATAAATTCATTGGATATTACTGAGCAATATCGAAAAGAATTGCTGGTGTGCATATCTCTTGCAAGACCTGTAGTACAAGTCAAGTCCTAATTGATATTTTCATCAGTAAACTAAATGTTTTTTCTCATGAAAAGTCATACAAAACAAAAGATTGACCTCAAAACATTGCCCCAGCTTGCCCGCAACATTGACTCATCATCAGCGGTTATCCCTACCCTGGTAATTAATATATTCTTTAAACATTTCAGGACTGAATGTTCTCTAAGACCCAACAATCCCTGGAGATCAATCTGTTGTGATTTCATAAGCTCACTATGACAGACAGCTTGTGCAACTGTTCAGATCCACAACACACAGGAGGTAATGAACCTGATTCACAAAGCGGTCTGGACTATCCCTCCATTTTGCCTCTTTTTAAGGGGTACAGTCAAACCTGTTTTTAATAGTGGACACCTCTCTAAAAAAAGACCACCTGTCTATAGTGGCCAAGCATTTTGTTTCCCTTAAGGCTTGAGATTTAGTTAAAATGAAGGAACTCGATTCACAAAGTGGTCTGGAAAATCCCTCCATTTTGCCTCTTTTTAAGGGGTACTGTCAAACCTGTCTTAGTGGCCACCTCTCTATAAGGCCCACCTGTCTATAGTGGCCATGCATTTTGTCTCCCTTGGGATTTAGTATAAATGACAGACTGTCTCAAGCTGATATTCACACTCTATACATGAACATGTATATTCAACTTGGATAAATAAGAAATTAATTAATTCCAAGCTAGTTACAATCGACTTTAATAATTAGAGTTTGGGATATGACTCCCCTCTCTCAATCTCTCTCTTTCCTTCTTCAACTAAAGGCTTGGTGTGTCTAGACTCCACAATCCCACTCGCCCTAAACACTCAGCACTCATCACATCAATAATTGAGGGGTAATAACAATCATTAACACCGGTATATTAACCCCACCAAGTCAAGACAGGGTGACTGTGTTTCACCTGTTCCACTGGATTAGAGACCCTCATTAAGGCATATTAAGGTTAATTTGTTTCACAGCGCTACAGTACGTACAGGTCATTCACTTGTATATATACCCAGGCTAATGAAGCAAGAAGGAAAAACTGAAAGAATCCTCAATTTTTGATTAACTTCTTTGTTGTTTATGACAACCTAAGGGCTTGCCAGAGGCTTGTCCAACATAGCAACAAGTAATGTATGTAGACTGGATTCCAAGTATTTTAATTCATTCAACAATAACAGGATAATGGAATAACTCATCACTAGGTCCCCAGGAAAGAAACATGCATAAATTTGAATATATTAGTATTAAAACCGGTCTATTTTTCATAATTAATAGCAAGACTAACCTCCTTAAATGTTTCTGAAACTTGGGAGCAGACTGGAAGAGGTTCTTCAAGCTTTTTCTCACCGTTTTCCTCATCTGATTCGGTGAAGCTCGAGGGGAAGTTGCTGTAAACATTATAGAACAAACAAGCACCACTATCAGTAAATGGGATTGATAAAGAATTTACATCTCATATGGGTGAGGTTTTGGTTAAAATGTAGAAGAAATATATTGCGACAATTACAGGCAGTCTGAGTTTGATCAGATTATGCAGTTTTGTAAATATTTGATTAAAAAGACACATGAAATGATAGAATTCAATAGAGACGGGATTTACACAATGAAAATCTCAAAACTTGTGAAAGGGCCAAAATGTTGTTTAAAACAAAAATCCTTATTGAAAACTTTCTGAAAAGTTTGGTTGCAAAATATTTCTTATTAGCAAATTTGGAGTATTGGGTATTTTTTGTTTTCTTCCTCAAGTTTGAATTTTGCAGCTGGCAGTGTTTTGCTCATCCCATTAGTTGAGTAAAAAATGAGGGTTTCAATATAAACTCATAGAGAGAAACACAAAGTCTTTAGACCTGAAATTTTGCACATACCGATACTTCGAGGGCTCACAAATCCCTGATAGGGGCTTGCTTATAGACACTGAAAGTACAGCATCATTACTATCACCACATTTAACAAAAGCATATTCAAACCTCAGCTCAATCACTCTTTTCTTTCAAGCTATTGAATATCAATACACGGAACTTGAACGACGTAAAGAAAGAAGTACTTGTATGACTTACATTTGATTTCAACAGAGTCTGCCGGTCTCCCGTCTCGTACTTGCTGGAAGAGTTCATCGATCATACTCAGCCTACCCCAAGACCTGGGCTTGCTGCCATCTACATCCCTCCAACCTAGACAAATCACAATTAAAAAAAGGAAAGAAAGTGATTTTTATGCTGCAAACACATGCTATCGTGGTCATTCACTTGACTCTCAATCCAAGGGTCGAGTGTTCGAATCGAATCCCATCTCGGCACTACCGTCCTTTGGCAAGACATTAATCCACATTTGCCACAAGTTTACAAGTAAGAGGTGGTAAAGTCTGCCATTCATTTGGCACATGAATATATTATATTTATCCAAAAAATGTTTTAAAAAGCATAAATGGATAAAAAAATAAAAAAAATTACCACTACAAAATACTTTGCTGTGCATCAAGTCAAATATTATACAACCAGCAAAGTTTCTCCACAAAGAAAAACACAATGTAATCTATCATCACTTTATCTACCTTTTTTCCTCCAAAATGTAGGTGCCATTTATTAAAATCACTTGTCAAACCCAAAACCTCCAGAAAGGGCTCCGAATCCCCAAGAGTAACAAAAGAAATCAGTGAGTTCTCAAACATCAACTACTGATTTCCAAGCAGCAGTGCCAAGAGAGATGACTTTTCTACTGACTATTCCAAGGCAAGCTCAAGTCCACAAATGACTGTGAAAATTACAAGACAGGACGCTATACTTGGCAGGGCAATAGTCTACAACCCACAGTATTCCAGACACAAATGTTGACAAGTACAGGTCAGTCTTTCGCTCATCAAATTTGTTGGAAATATCCTGCATCCATGTTTGCTTGATAGGATCTGGGTGACTGAAGAGAAATGAAAAAGTTTGCTCAAGTCTTTCATTACTGACCAAAGCATCTTTTTGTTGCTCTTTTATAATTCCCCTTTTTTCTCCTCTATCATTTGTGGGTGCATGGCTGGTACTAATTAGCCCGTAAGGAAGCCCCTGGTTGGCCCATTTGTTGACACACACGGGTAAATGGAGACGCATGAATCGGTGGAAACGTGTGATATCACACGTGACAACATCACGTGCCAGAATGAATGACTCCAGGTTTGCGTAAGATAGAGGGGTGATGCTCCTCTGTCTCTTGAAATCATGCTAGACACTGACTAAAACTGTAATGTTCTGAACTTAAACATTTTCAATGTTTTTTCCTCTTAAATCACAATCTATTCCCCTCTTTTATCTTTTTCTCCACTTTCTTCTCTCTTTTCTTGCCCTCCCCATGCTTTGCTTCTCTGTTCCTCCTTTTTTCTCTGCCTCTCCTGTTCTCTCCTTCTTTCCTGCCATATCCTCTCATTTTTCTTTCTTCTTCTTCTCTCTCTCTCTCTCTCATTCTCTCTTTCTTCTTCTCTTGTTCTCTATTTATTTATTCTCTCTCTCTCTCCCCCCCCCCCCTCTCCCTCCCTCTCCTTTCCTTCCAGTCTTCCTTCACCACCCCTTTCTCTCTCTATCTCACTATGTGTATTACTTACATGACGGGACAGCAAATGATGGATTTGACGTCTGGGCGGGGCCGAAGCCCTTCATATTGAAGGCTGACACACGTACATAATATTTGGCACCCTGCATTAAAGAAATAAAAAATAAACAAAACAATATTTAATTCAAAGCTTTAAAGGGATAATATTTTGTCAAGTTCATAATTTTCAAAACATTTAAAAAGAACAATACCATAGTTTGTTAATCAATGAGAAAGATAATCACAATTAAGCTAACAATATATGATTTCCATATTTCAAATAACTGATCCAGCCAAATACATTATAGACCTGGGGGGTGTTTCATAAAGCTGTTCGTAAAGTTACGCATGACTTTACGAACGACTTGTATATGAAAAGCCAAATGGGATGCTCAATCATTATTGATTATTATTCATTAAGTTGAACTGTGCAGATGTAGATTAACATTCTTATTATAACAACCATTTTTAATGCAAAGTATAGTTTTTGCCATAATTTAATCGAGGTTATTGAAAATATCAGATAAAACTTTTGGCATCCTATCTGGCACTTCATATACAAGTCGTTCGTAAAGTCATGCGTAACTTTACAATCTCTTTATGAAACACCCCCCAGAATTATTACACTGTAGAGTTTAAATGAAAGGTGAAATGATCGTTTCTTCTCAAAATGGAGGTTGGGGGAATACTTCATCCCTTCCGGGCCAACAAAAATTTGGACAATAAATGTATTTTTAACGTTGAACTTATGACTTATCATGTCTGTTTTCCTTCACAAACTGGGCACAAAATACAAACTTCATAAAAAAGGAAGGGTCTAATTAAGTGCATCAGCTTAAGTTGGAAGGAAATGTCCACCTCTGTAGTAAGACATTTTCAACTCAACGCAGGATTTGCTGCCCATGGGATGTAAGGGGTTAAAGACTCAAGAGCAGATCCTTGTCTACAATAAAGGCTTGTTCGGATGTGACGCGGTTAACCATCGCCCCCCCCCTCCAAATGAAAACAAAAACTTGACTTGCCTTGGGCCAGCTACTAGGCCTCTGCATGGTGAATCAACTGACTCCAGTAAAAACTAATCCAAAAACGATTCTTTCCCATCTCCAATCTCTCATCGAAAATCAATCCCACAATCAGAGTTTGATTTACGTAATCACAATGACAAAACACGTCTCATAACATTTTGGATGTTCCAGAGAAGAATCAACAATAAAGATGTATGGTGACATATCACAACTAAATTAACTGAAGTCATGCAGCTTGAAAATCTATCTGTAACAGTCAGTGGATTGTTTATGGTCTGAACACTTCTGCTCCATTTTCGAACAAGAAACACACACCCCAAAATAACAAACAAAATCTAGTTCCAGATCTTCCAAAGCAATGTAACTCCTTCATTATCATTCAATGCAATTGTCTCCATTATGATTTTAATCCAATCAGTTCAATATATATAGGATGGCAATATAGAGATAGATGCACTGGTTCCAAAGGTTCCATTTTTCACAACTAAGGGAGAAATCAAACTCCTGTAAACCAAACACGAGGCTCAGTGGGACTAGCTCAAAGCATAGTCAAGAAAAAACTTTTCTGTATCTCCTTTAGTCACATGCAGATATATCACATCTCGGATCAGCCATCTTTTTGTCAACAATGCCGTCCTAATCAAACAAAGATCCGAACTACTTCACAGCTAGAGCAGGTACTCACAACATACACAAGCCCCTTTCACTCTTCTTTGCCAAAGAACGGCAAAGCTTGTCGAAAAAGAAACTGCTTCTCTTGCATTTCAGTCTTGCCTATTGTGATAGAGGGTAATGAAAAGAAAGCTTCTGTACCTGTGCGACTTCTGTGAGGCCTTTTATGTTTATTCATGCCCCTCCGTCGCATTGGCTTCAGGCACTCCACTAACAATCAATGGATTGGGATAGGCCTGGTATATACCCATGGAGTAAATGAGAGAAGACTTAGAACTGCTTTCGTATATTTTGAGCTGGTTCTGGTTTTGAATTATAAGCTGGTTGATTTCTGAACATCCAGACTTTTAGCCAAGAAAACAGCTCTAGTGATGAATTCATTCACCTTTGGTCGCTATGACCCAAAAGACTCATCTCAAAAGAATTCCCCATTGCCCTGCCCTTTTCTCCCTCTCTCTCACCACTCTCTCTCTCTCTCTCTCTCTCTCTCTCTCTCTTTTCTCTGTTTATGATACACACACCCTTTTCATTTATATTTGCCATTCTATCCTTAGAATCCTAACTCTTATTCACTACTGCATCATTTTATATCCCTTGTTTTTTTCTCCTCTAATTCTAAAAATGTACATATTGTACCCCTCTCTCTCTCCCTCCCTTCATCTCACTCTCCCTCACTTCTTTAATATATCTCCCCCTCCCTCCCTCCTTAATTCCCATCCCCTTCTCCCCCCCCCCCCCCCCCTCCACCTGTGAATCACCTCCTCAGTCTCTTATTAACCCCATGGAGCTTAACAATGCATTTTGACAATGGCGGGACATGTAAGTCCCCTCAAGCGTTATCTATTGTTTCCTTTCAGCCCTAACATGTCCCAAAGCACCGTCACAGAATCCAAGTCCTAAAAGCCCTTTATCATGCCACACTAAACTATTGATTTTGGCCCCTTAGCTTGATATAAAAGCAAGTTCACACTGTCAATTAGAGCAATACCATAATCATTAGTAATTTAGTCAACTGTTTGAACCCTTAATTTTAATCACCATCACAGGTGGTTCCAAGCATCGCGGCACTAATGTCCTTTGGCAAGACATATATCTACATTTGCCACCCTCCACCCAGGTGTAGTGAATGGGTTCCTGCTAGGAGTTTATTCCTCAAATGCTTTTAGGTGGGCTAAAGCCAGGATAATAATACTACTTTGTAGGCACCTTGAGCATCCTCTGAGATGGATATGTGCACAACAAAAATGTAGCTATTATTATTAATATTATTATTATTATTATTATTATGTACACTATTCAGTCACTCCAAGGGTTGTGCACAACAGTTAATTCAAGGACAGAGTTAAAAACCATGTTTTCACTTGTGGGAACAAGCCATCTTCATAGGGTCCTATCAATCAATAAACATTTATTGAAAATTCAATCTATGCCTTCTCTTATCCATCTCTTTCATGAAAGTAGAACTGAAAACAAAACACATTTTCCTTTTCAAAACATTTTTCCCACATTAGTTCACTATCACAACAAAGGATCTACATTCGTAACTTGGCATGGTGATGGTGCGTGACACTTTAAACACAGCTCCCTTTCAAACTTTGGGTAATTGATCTACAATGGTGATGGCAAAGTGATGGTTCATGACTCTTTTCACACCCTCGCTTTCAAACTTTTGGTAATTCATCTACAATTGACTAGAACTGAAAACAAAACACAACACATGTTCCTTTCCCAACATTCAATTTCCCTCACATTAGCAAACCAACACAACAAAGGAGCTACACATCCGTAACTTGGCAAGGCGATGGTTCATGACACTTTACACACCCTCGCCTTCAAACTTTGGGTAATTGATCCACAAAGAAGGGAAGAGGCGATGTAAGGGTTCTGGACATCCCTTGAAGGACAAACCAAGGAAGTGCAGATCAATCAATAGTAAACTCTGCCAAGATTGCATCATCAAAACAATTCAATCTACACTTGTTAAAGAAGAATTGTAAACAGACTCTGACAACATTTTGTTGATTTAAAGTGAGGATCCCCCTTTAACCCCCCCCCCCCTCCCCCACTGCTCATATTTAAAACTTTCAAGTAAACTTTCTGAAACCACAAGCGTGTTCTCAACCCCAAGATAGCGAGAAAACAAGACCAAAGCTACCAGATAATTACACAATAGTATCCTATAACTACAAGTTTAAAACCACAAACTAAGTATACAGACTGTTGGAAGAACTTAAATGAAGACCATGATATCATATCTCTTTACAGTGTTTTGTTATCATAACTACCATATGAAAGCCAATCATCCGGTTGAAAGACTGTTTGCTCTTTATCCCAGCATGTGGCCGTATTGAATAAAAGATTTTACTTCTCTTAAGAAACAAGGTGAAGATATAGATTTGTTTGCAAAGTTATTCAATACCATAAATAATATCAAGTATTGATTCATTCTGAATCCCCCCCCCCCATAAAAAAATATTTTCAAAGTGAGATAAAATCATTGTGACATTATTACACTGCAAATCTTAATCATGGGGTTATTTTTTTCCTCAGAATCTTGCTCAATAAACCCACTGCCTAAGACTTAGGAACAAGGTGCTTTATTAAATAATAACTAAGAGTTAGAAGGGTGTTTATTCTTAGTAATCAAAAGATGTGAGATATCAACATCCTTCTAGTTCTCTGCAGTAAATATCTTCCATACACAATGCAATTAATGTATCTCAAATTCACTTCATCAAACAACACCATGATAAAAGTAACATTTCCATTAAACATCATGACTTAGTTGTAGGACTTCAAACTTTTATCATGAACAAGCCAAATTTGTCTTTAGGAAAGAGAATTGTGCATGTAAAACAATTATTCTACTTAAAAAAAAAAATAAAGACAAAAATATAAGGACCAGGCACTTTACTAGATTTGGGTGAGGTAAATCAAAGAAATGAAAATTCATTTGTGTAATACAGAGATCACTCGTGTATATGATAATCTCATGGATTAAGAGAGATTTGGATGAGAACCAAGGGATTAAAATAAGACCCTTCTGCAGACGTTGTCCTCAAGCTGTCTAATTGAAACTATCAACAAGGATGAACGGTTCTTTCTCTGGATTCTGGAGAAGACAATCTTTCAGATTTCAGACTGATTGGTAAATACTGACAGTGAAGATAGCTCATTGCTATATAATAGATGTTACCATTAGTATAATAAATGTTACCATTAGTGTAATAAAACACCAAAAAAAGAGCAAATAACAACAAAGTAATGCAATGAGGCAATTATTAGTCTACATGTTAAAGGCTGTTCTTCAGCATGTACAAGTATGAATTTGATTGTACATAAAATAAAAATAAAAAATTAATGAAAGACAATTTCCATCTATAACAATCTGAATAACAGATTTTACCTTACCTGATGATAATACAGGCATGTGCACATCGCTTACTTTCAAGTAAAATGATAGTTTTAATGTAAAATTTATTGTATTACTTTTGGTCGACTCAAGGTTTTAATTTCTTTCATATGTCATTATTTAAGTATGGGACATAAATTCAGAATTATCTTGGACTTGCCGAATATCTCTTACTCCAGACTAGATTGATTGCATATTTCATCATACAAAGCTGTAACATTATCCAATCATACAACAAAACACAAACAAACAAACAAACAAACAAACCATAAACAAACAAACAAACTTCACAGTGACAAGCTCTGATCTATAAATAGGATTCTCACCTGTGTTAAACCTTGTATAGTGTATTTGAGATTGCTGAAGTGGTATAGTATATGCTCCCCAGCTAAAGGGCAGAAATCCTCGTTCTGGCTCCATTCAACTGCAAATAAAAAAGAAAGGGGGAATTATACGTTGTAGATAAAAAAATTGTCATGAACCAAATATGGTGAAAGAATACATCAGTATAACAAAATAATAATTAATAACTACATTATTCTCATAATTTATCACCATCCTTTAGCGGGACATGCCTCTAGTCGGATCAGCAAACTTGAAATTATTACCACTCTGATAAATTGGGGAAAAAATGGTTAACTTTTGATGAACAGACCGTCTTTACAAAAAGAATCAGCAAGAAAAAGACCCCTAAGCAAATTCTCTTACCAGTGTATCATAAGACACAAAAATATGAGATAATTTCATTTTGCTATGGCATTTTTTTTCTTTGAGGTGGTGTACTGTCATATGGGAAAGAGGCCCAATAGAGGATAGGAATCAAGAAAGAAAACTGAATACTCACTTTTAAACCTGGTAGCCGTGGCACCGTTCATGTTGAGTGGTTCGTCAAAGGTAGCAAGAAGGGAAGAGCTACTCGCTGTGTATAATCGCACCAAGGCTGGTATGTCAGGTACTCCTAAAGCAAGGTTTAAAAATGAACAATGTGATAACAAAACATTTTCTACTTATGTAATTAATACCTAGAGCAGACTCAGAAAATCTAGTGAGTTGTGTAAGATTAAAGAATCCTTAAAAAAAAAAAAAATCTAAATTCTATACATGTACAATATCTACAACACGTTATCTGATAAATGTCAAAAGGGCATTAGATCTATATAAATATCCCCCTTCTTGCTCTCAGCACATGACATGTTATTACAAATGAAAAGTGTGTAATTGTCCTCATCACAGATATCATCTCTTCATTAAGAGTGATATCATGTTTTGACAGTCAAAAGGGCATTAACTCTGTTAAATCACAGGTGTTAATCCCCTTCTGAATCTTTTATGAGGCCATTATCATTGCTGACCAGTGCTTCTACATCAAAACAGATCTGACAAACAAATGTGCAAACCATGAAAATGATAAATTCAGGAGCAACAAAACTATTCATTTGGAAGGTGAATAAAAACAGACAAAACAATTCCATAACAGTAAAAAATCACCCGTCTCATGTTTACCTGTGAGCATGCTCTTTCTTCACACCAGTCTGGCGCTAGGAAGGTATTAATTACCGCTCTTTCCTTTCAAAACGGGCCATCAATAATCAAAACTAATGAGAGTGGATACACAGGATTACTCAGGCACAAAGTCCATCCTTGTCTGCGTCTAAAATTGCATTTGTCTTTTCTATTTGAGCCTCGGATAGGTCTAGATTCCATTATCGGTTTCAGGACACGGGGCTAATTAATTGCATCACTCCACACACCGTAGAGTGAGGGTTATCTGTGTTTTGAAATCTTATTCTCTTGGTTATCTTTCATCTGTGACATCAGAATAATTTCATTTGAAAGTATAATGACGTTAGAAGTGTTGTTTTGCTGGTCTCGCCTTGCGTCAGAGTTTGTTTTGTTTTTGTCTGGATTATAATGAATTCCACCTTTACGAGATCAAAGAATCAAATCCACGCACCTTTTTGTTATCTCATCCTCATCAACAAACTTTTGGTTTCTATCAGTGCGTACGTAACACGTAACGTCACAAACACAATAAAAAGCTATACTTTGTTTTTTTGTTTTTTTAACATAACAGCTTAATGACCTGTACCACAACAACAAAAGTCTTCTTCACTCTCTTGGTGGTTTTCATTATGACGCACTATTATTTTAACCTTTCTGTGCAACAAAGTAAATAAAAGAACCCAAAACATTAAGATGAATTGAATAAGAAAAGGGAGAAGAAGAAGAAGGAGAAGAAGAAGAATTAGAAGAAGAAGAAGGAGCAGGAGGAGGAGGAGGAGAAGAAGAAGAAGCAGGAGGAGGAGAAGAAGAAGAAGAAGAAGAAGAAGAGAAGAAGAAGAAGAAGAAGAAGAAGACAAAGAAGAAGAAGAAGAAGAAGAAGACAAAGAAGAAGAAGAAGAAGGAAAGGACAAAGAAGAAGAAGAAGACAAAGAAGAAGTAGATGACGACGAAGAAGATGAAGAAGAAGAAGAAGAAGACAAAGAAGAAGACAAAGAAGAAGAAGAAGAAGAAGAAGACAAAGAAGAAGACAAAGAAGAAGAAGAAGAAGAAGAAGAAGAAGAAGACTTTGACTTTTGAAAGTAAAACTTTATTTACAATACATATAATAAATAAAACAGATAAAAAAGATAACAGTGATGCACTTAATATAATAATTTTTTGTGAATCATATACCAATAATCAACAACAATTAGAAGGAGGAGGAGAGTGTGGACAATTTGAAGTATAGAAAGCAGGAGAATAAGGCGCAGCAGCAAAAGGAGACAAAAATAAATAATAAAATTCATATAGGCAGAAGAAAGAAAATGGAAAAGGATTCACAAAAGAAACTATAGAGGGAGACATACTTGCTTGTTCAAAGCCAGTCTTCATTCGTTTCAGTAACCTGTATCGCCATTCCCAATCCACCAGTTGCCTATCAGCATCCTATAAAATGATTAAAAAAATAAGAGAAATCAGATACAATTCCTGAAAAGTTGTTACTGGAATATGTCACTATCAAACCATTGAGAAAGGATTTCATTTTCATGATCTTTCATAGATTCCTTATTGGGGTATCATCCTATTAGTTATATCGGACTTTGTATTGGATATTAAATAAGCCGGTACATTGAGATCACCTGCCTGTAAAGACCACTCTCCTTGTCTCCCTTTGTTTGTCTCTAAATACAGGTTATATAATTTGAGATCACCTGCCTGTAAAGACTACTTTCCTTGTTCTCTTGAGTGGTCTTTATATACAGGTTATGTAACTTGAGATTACTTGCCTGTAAAAACCACTTTCCTTGTTGTTGTTATTTTTGTAATGTTTTATTGGTTTTTATGGCGTTTTCCATCGTTGTTGGATGATTTTCTCTTGAGTGGTCTTTATATACAGGTTTCACAGAAGTTTCATGGAAATGAGATATACTTTTGGTCTTTACCTTGATCGAACTGGAAGAAGTAGCATTATTATTGCCGGAGCCGTTGACAACACGGGTGGTGAGATCCTGGATGACTTGTTCCGCTTCATTGATCAGAGTATTGAGCTTGTTCAGGCGGACATCTTTCAAAAGAACTGGAAATAGGAATGAAGAAAAAATACTAATATTCAACCATTTTCCCAGATGTTATAAATCATTGAGAACTAATAGCTCACAAAACGGTATTTTTCTTATTTTGAAAGAATCTAATATCCAGCAAAGTTTTACATGGAATTTATATTTAAATGTGCATAATAACGTTACTATTATCATCATCATCACCACCACCACTATCAAATTATCACAGTAATGGCAATGATTTCCACAACTAATATCTCAACTATCCCCTTCCTCCTCATCATCACTATCATCATCATCACTACCACCATCATTACCACCATCATCACCTCTACCATTACCATCATCATCACCATCATCAACCACCACCACCATCACCACCACCACCACCACCGTCATCATCACCATCCTCAGCATCATTACCACCATCACAACCACCACCACCATCACAACCACCACCACCAACATCACCACCACCACAACCACCACCACCACCACCATCCCCTCATCAAACTTACATCTGGGGTTTTCCCTTGCTCCGTGAGAGAGTAGCAATCTAGACATGGGCATGTTATTGGTCATGACGGCAATGTCAACCCCCACCATCATCATCATCACCATTGCAATCACAACCACCATCACCACCACCACCACCATCACCCTCATGAAACTTACATCTGGGGTTTTCCCTCGCTCCGTGAGAGAGTAGCAATCTAGACATGGGCATGTTATTGGTCATGACGGCGATGTCTAGCACGGTGAACTCGTCAGGGTTGGGCTGGTTCAGGTCTAACCCATTGGCCTCCAGGCAATATTTGGCTACATCCAGGTCCTGGTGTTCCACTGCTTCAAACAGAGCTGGAATTTCAAAAGAAAGGAGCAGCAAAACGTTTAATCACCCACACTCTCAAATGCATGCACAGTTGTTAGGAATTGTCATATAATTTCTAAATTAAAGTGGCTTTTAATTTTTGGTCAAATAATGAAAACAAAAAATTAGATTAGGACTACTTCAAATAATGCATACATTATTTTAAAATATCATTTGACATTACTAGGTATGATAAGACAACAGCCACTGTATTCATTAAATTATTTTTTATTACATTAAATAATCCCCCCCCCCCCCCCAAAAAAAAAAAAAAAAAAAAAAAGAAAAAAAAAGGAAGTTGGAGAATTAATCCTCAGAGACCAAATTGCCAGTGGAAGAAAAAGTTCCAAGGGACATCAGATGATTTTCCAATTGTTGCTTCCACATTGCTGGACAGCACTTGCAATTTTGTTTCCATAAATGTATTTGATAATATCTATCATCCTTTTTCCCCCAATGATTATTGGACAATAATTCAATAGTAATTTCCCTATCAAAGTGAAGCCCTGTGGACACTTTTGCCCTTCCATATTTGAAAAATTCTAGTTGCCCGGAGTTCATGGGGAGGGGGGAGATTCTTGTCTCTAACAGATCAATTTTGGAATTAACGCTAGTATCGCTCAACTCAAGTTGACCTCGCCTTGCTTCATTGCCTGTTCTCTCAACTCCTAACTACACCCAACCAATCTACATCAAGAATTTATCATTTCATCAGGATAATTATTATCGGCCGCACAAGGCATTATCCAACAAGCAATTTCATTCTAAGTATTAGCCCTCTTGTGCAAGGGTTATCAAGCATGTCGATGCGAGTACTACTTTCCATTTCTACTTCATTATAAAAAACGAATAATTTCACAACAGAGTGCACATGAAATAAACGATAGTGATCTTCGGTTATCAAGCTTTGGCGGTAGTATGATGCTTGGGGCCTTGCATCTGATAATTTGAGCACTTGCGTCACAGGTCAAATCAAAAGTAAGTTTTCATATTAATCAAATAGATCGCTTTCTTTTAAAACTTTGGCTCTCATGGAAAACAAGAATATTAAAAACGTAAATTCTGCAATTGATTTTCCCTTCCCATTTCTGTCAAACATGATTCTATAATTTGTATCGCTTAATTAATATCTGATCTCATTATCAAGGATCATGATTGGATATATATACAGGGCGTATCATAATAAAGGATATTGAAGTTTAATGACGATTTATATGAAAACTACTGATTTCATAATCAAGCATTTTATGTCTGTTGTAAAGGGCAGAATGTCCTCTTTTTAATGACACCCCGATCATACTACTACTGTCACAGTTGACTGAATAACAAAGCATTGCTGTCCACCATGTGAAAGGTGCACTGTGACAAGTTAGCATTCACAGATAAATTCTAAAGATTAGTGCTTGTGTCAGCCCAGACATATTGAAATGCTGAACAATGAGTGGATTATGTGTCTAAGAAGGAAATGTTATCAAACTTGGCACAGTGCACCTTTCACATGGTGGACAGCAATGCTTTGTTATTCAGTCAACTGTGACAGTAGTAGTATGATCGGGGTGTCATTAACAAGAGGACATTCTGTCCTTTACAACAGACATAAAATGCTTGATTATGAAATCAGTAGTTTTCATATAAATCGTCATTAAACTTCAATATCCTTTATTATGATACGCCCTGTATACCGGTATATATATGAGTTCTGCAGTGCAAAACATTAGAGCTTTAACTCTTAAGCTGCCCCTATGCAATTCACCCAGTGCCACAGTGCTAATCCCTATTGTGCCCGCTACTAATCTCCTGTGTGCTAAGTTAATTTAGGGTTGGTTCAAGTGCGTGTAGTTTAAATTGTTACTATGTTTGATCCACTATAACATCTCATCTGTATATTGTGTAAAAAAGAATTGTACGTTAAAGTTGTAGGAAATTTAACCCTCTTTCTTTTGATACCAATATCATTTCATGAATCTGTAATTTTGGTAAAGTAAATAAGCACTATCAGTGAGTTGTCAAACCAATCCGTTGTCTCATTTCCCGCACACAATCTGAGGGGCCATGATCAAAACTGACAAATTTGATGATAAAATATCGCAATTTTCTCAGGAAAATCCAATGTAACGGTATACGTGAAGCACGCAAAATCAAAACAACAATAAACCCCCTCCACAAATACAGTAAGCATTCATGCGTGCACGCAATGCACATCGCACAATAGGCATAAACAATTAGCTTGTGTACTTATGCACGAAAATGTGTCCGTGGCACGCGAGCGGATGAGAGTTTATGTGTCCATGGCAAGTCAACGGAAACCCGATTATGTGTGCGTGGCACGCCAGCGCATGCACAGAACAGTGTTCTTGGCACGATAAGAGTTAACTTGCCAAATAAAAAATCATTGTGATTAAGTCAAGTTGTGGTACAGAGTTCCATATAGGTTTTTCGGCCCAAAAATTCAAATGATGATATGAATTGTAATCATCTGCAGGAGTGCTATAAAGATTAGAGTGGTAAGATAGTATGATAACAATAATGATAGTCAGTTCCAGTGTATCTACAAAGAATAAATCTTATCTGGTACACATTTACTATTCCCGGGTCAAGAGAGACAACTATACATGAAATGCTGTGTCTGTGTACACATCACGCAAGAATGTAAACTCAGGATCTCAAATTAAAAACGACAACAAGTGAAATAACCATTATGACCGAACTTTGTAAATGATAACTTATCCCATAAATATATTACCCACAAAAAAGCTGCTTGTTTACCTTGTAAATCAGAAATATATTTGGAATTTCTTCTGCCCTTGTCCTTGACGGAGCTGCCCCCTAGCCCCGTGGAGTCCACCTCGTTCATGCTTGCCCCCCTCTTCTTGCCCGAGAGGCTCCTCTGGAGTTTGTTAGGGGCGAGGGGAGACGGAGGAATGGAAGAGGATTTGCTCCTGTCGTCTCCAGGCACCAAGCTCTCCATGCTATGGGCCTTCCGGACATCGCCACTGTCAAGATCAAATAAAATGGTGAGAGAAAAAGGATTGATTAATTTAATGAGGTTTCATTCTAAAATAATTACCCCAAAAAGTGAGAGAAAACAAAAAATATTCACATATTGTCTATTTGAGCCAGAAGAGTATAAAAGTTAACAGCCTAATTTCTGCCTCTGAACAGATATCATCTGCTGCAAGCCAAAAGGGCTTTAATTCTGGAGAAAACAGTGCGAGTTAACCTTATACTTGCCAAGGATCGAAACCCCTAAACGCTTGTTCAAAGTATATATGATACACATCACCTTTTTTGAGCTAGAAAAGCGTTAACTCATGTACACAGAGTGAACATCCTTCTGGCTCCAAACAGATGATATGCACAGTAGGTGTGACAAAATTTGACTGATAAATTATTATGAGGTTTTGAAATGGCTAACATTGAGTAGTTTTTAAAAAAGAGCAATTTTTAATGCACAGGGGCTTCATAGATTAATTTACAATGTATAAGTCTAAAATGGGAAAAATATTTTTAAAATCCTAAGCAAAGCACAAACAAGTATAAGATATTGTCCAATCAACCATGTTTTCCTTGCAGGTGTTCATTTATCTAAAAGCAATAAACAGAATATAAATAAACACCAACCAAACATTTTTGTCCTTATATAATCATAATCAAGGATTGATCATTGATAATAAAAAAACAACCCCAAAGGTCCAAGTAATGCGTAATCCAGGAACACTCAATCATCTTTAACATTAGTTTTTTTAATATATACCACAAGAAAAGAGGAAAGAAAGGGGGAATGAGATAATTAAGGTGGAAAGGAGGGAGAGGGAGATGGAGAGGAAGAGAGAGAGAGACAGAGAGAGAGAGAGAGAGAGACAGAGTGATAGAAAGAGATGGGGAGGGAGAGATAGAGGGAGGGGGAGGGAGGGAAGGAGAGGGAGAGAGAAAGAGAGAGAGAGAGGTAGAGAGCGGAGGGAGAGAGAGGTTGGAGAGAGAGCAAGAGAGGAAAATTGATTTTCCAGAATCCGCCATAAGATTAAGCATAAAATCCCAATGCTGATACATCACACTTATCCCAAGGGTCCCAAAGCCTCCAGAGTAAATCCCTCTTAAAAACATTCAACGTCCTTTTCATCCTTTTGCTATCAGAAGGTTTATAGACCTGCATTTAGACCTGGATAATCTTCTTTCTTAATTGCCAGTCTTGATTTTTAAATCCTTTATATTTGGTATACAACTATTTTTTAAAGGAAAAAACAACAACCAGCCGATTGCTTTGTGTAAAATATAATCTCTCGAATGTCGATTTCATTTTTGTTCCCATGGACATTTCTCATCATTAGGACATTCAAAACAAATCTGCAAATTAGGTGCCATGGGCTTAGTAATATACAGCTGACTTTGAAGAATGATATATATTAGAAATACACTCTCATGCAGATATGATGAATGTGTTTTGCATGACATTAATAATTAAAATGTCAGAAGGTTGCATTGTTTGTTGAAAGCAAGAATAGTTTTAACCTTTAATAATTGTATGCAGTTAATGCCCATCTGGCTCCCAACTGACATCCCCATCCATTGAGATGAGTTCCTTCATGAACTCCTTCATGAACTATAACATGAAGCTTTAACGTTTATCTCAGTTAAATCTTACAATTTACAACATGAATATATTGCATTGTAAAATACTTGGGTTATCCTTTAAGAAATTGCAAAGCTAGTACCCGTTTCACAAAGCCTTTTTTCAATGACATATGACAAAAATCAGTGACAAATTCGCTGATAACCGATCAGAAGCAAGGATTTCACTAGCTTATAATAAAAACTGTAAGTATTTTTAAATGCAGGGGCCCACTAATCTCTCAAGTTAGTAGCAAGAAGCATGTATTGTCAAATGGATTAGTGCACTCAATACTGACCGATAGGAACCACAGTGAGAAATAGATTACAAAAATATTAATTTTAACATGTATCATGCAATACAAATGGTATAAAAGGTACAAATAGAGAAATTATGAATTATTATTCTGTAACATCAAGAAAGATATGTAAAAATGTTATCCTGCTAACAAAGTTGCCAGTGCTGAAGCTAGTGACACTATTACATTTACATTAAAAAAGAAATCACAACATGAAAACAAAAATGAAATGAGGGGCAAAACTCATGCACTAGTATGGTATCTTGCAACAACAACAACAAAAGAAAAATGAACACAAGCTGAGTGTGTTAATGAATGGACTGGCCAGTGAAAGCGAGCCCTAATTTCACGACAATGTAACACATAGAGGAGGAGCCCGAGGACAGAGGAGTCTTACGTTGAGGGTTTACGAGGCATGGTCGCGTGGCGGTCGTCGACCAGGAGCATACTCCAGAGCCGGTCAGGGATGCCGTTGGCGCTTGCGACGTCGGACTCGTAATCACTGCATGCAGGGGACATTGTGACAATAATATGGGACATCATGCTCAAACAGAAATTTTCATTCACTACTTGAGAAAATAAAAGTTATGAAATGCAAACCAAATCATAGAAACATGCAAGGGCAGTCAAATGGTTCTAGTTAAGAGCAGGTTTTGAAGAATGGCTAAGATCACACTGATGTTAAACTGGAAAGAAATTCTACATCAAAGTGTTTCAGAGAATTCTACGGTCGCATTCTAAACAATATTCTATGTGTCCATTGCATGGCGTTTTAGACAATAATTACAAAAGGTAATATCTAACTTCACAAAACTTTCTCACAGCAACGTTCATGTCTACTGCAGCAATCCTATAAAGGGTATCAGCATTTATAAGCCAAAAAATGCTGGATAATTTTCACGACACTAGCAGCATCTGATGACATTCTCGATGACCCGCACCAAATAAATCGTCACCATAAGAGTCAGGAGAAATAGCCCTTATCCAATTTCATCTACAATGAATGGATCTTAAACTCCACATTAGCGATGAAACATTGTTGGTTTTAAGTGCTCCAAAAAAGATCAAAAGTATCTCTCATTTATTGGTCTGGTGATCACCATGTCTCCACCAGGAATATTTTGGATACAAGAATGTTCATGAGCCGATGTATTCCTCACTAGCACTACTCTGAATCAAATTATGTCATCTCGTTACGAATGATAAAAATCTTCTCATCACATATTCCAAGTTGCATAAAAATTGGTCTGAGAATCAAAACAATATCATGTTCATATGTCCTTATTTCTTTTTTATCTAACCTGTTTGAATTAATTTTTGCTCTGTCTGTAGAGTTTAGACAGGTTCCAAAGAGTTTTACCAATCTTTTGATCAGTTGAAATATTGCGGCTACTACAGAAGACTTCAGGCACGAAGATTGATGGAGAGATATGGCAATCTCATTAATTACACATCACTATCCTAGCTACAACTTTAGTTTTAACAGTATGCACTACTGAAAATTACATCATCTTTCAAAATAGTTATTCCTGACCCCTACAAATTAAATAAAACGGTTATGGGTTGGAATATCTTTGGAAATAATCTTTGATTTAATCTGATTCTGTAAATAGACATAAAAAATGTATTTTTGAGACTCTATTTTTGGTGGTCATCAAAATTTTTATTTTTAAAAAATATATTGAGGTGCACATTGCACCACATGGTTACTACATTGAATTAGAAAAAAAATCCTTCATAATTACTTCATTATCTACATCTTACATCCGAAGTCATGTGTGCTTGATACAAAGGGTAATTACAAAATAATACACACAACCTATTCTTTATAAAGCATATAGACATTGAAAGCTTCAAAGCAAATATAGAACACATGTTTACAAGTGATTCAAAAAACTTACTGTTCAAATATAGCATCATAAGAAACAATTTATTCCAAGGTTATATTATTAAAAATTATTTAATTTCTTCAAGATAATCCCTTCAGTGAGTGATCTTGCATGTGATTGGCCTTAAGTTTATAAACCGTTGTCCAATCACAACACACACACCCAAAATGCAATGAGTACATTGTTATAAGACACAGAGGTGCAGTGTGTGTATTGAACGGTAACATGTACACACAATTGGGTATCAGGTACAATGGACTGATACATTTACAAAAAGGGGTGTCTATGGTATTCACTGTGCACAAGTAAATAGTGTGTTTATAAATGTGTGTATCAATTCAAACAGTAGTGCTTTGCTACTATATTCACTTGAAGACAGATACATGGAATGGTCCATTACAAACAACAGGGGTGTTTTAAACTGACCTGTCCACACTGACTGAGCGTTGTCTACCTGGCAGCTTTTCCCCTCTCCTCTCCCCCCTCTGACTGAGTCGACGAGCCAACTTGGCCAAACCTCCATTGCTGGCACTCGTTCTTACTCTCTCTGTATCAGGGGTCTGTGGAATGTTGAAAAAAGGGAAAAAAGGGAAAAAAGGGAAAAAAGGGGAAAAAAGGGGAAAAAAGGGGAAAAAAGGGGAAAAAAAGGGAAAAAAGGGAAAAAAGGGAAAAAAGGGAAAAAAGGGAAAAAAGGGAAAAAAGGGAAAAAAGGGAAAAAAGGGGGGAAATGTGTTGAAAAATCTGTATACAAGTAAACAGTACTATTTTAGATGAATAATCTTTACAAAAATAAAAATGTATATACAGCATCATCTCAGTACAAGTGGTTCCTCAGTATCTGTATACATTTCGATTTCTCGCTGTTAGTGAGTGACATCTTTGTCAGAATGGGCACTGTAAATACAAATAATTTATAATAAAAAGAGATAAAGAAATAAATAAAAATTTAAATTAATTAAACAAAAAAATATATATTTGGGGCCTGTCACCACGAAATGAGTACAGTTGGTCAAAATTTTTATTCCTGTTTTTAAGTATTATATGAATCTACATTAAGTAAGCTTTAAATTAAGGGGTCACACATTAAAATTGATAAATTATATCCAGAAATATGAACAAAAACCTAATTGGACTTTATAAACAAAATCGTGCTTTATTCTTTAAAAATGCATCATTTTCGTGATAATTTCAGATTACATAGCCTATTTTATTTGCCAAAAAATGTTAGAAGGAGATATTTTCGTGACCTAAGCTCTGGGGACATAAACTACAAGACATTAATAAGTCAATTTTTGGAAAAAATCTTAAATGTGGTAGGTGGGTCAATTTTCAGTACATACACACTATACATCGCTATTACTACGATTGAGCCTAATGCGACACTAGACTCATTTCGTGGTGACTGGCCCCATTTATCATACATTTCCTTGGAAAACATTTGCATCTTTAAGCTTGTATCTTCCCTGCCTTCCCCCCATCTTCATACAAATATTATAAATATTATATGAAAAGGTAGAATTGGAATGAGGGTGGGGTATATAATATGCTTACCGTAGGTCTTGGAGGAACAGGGTAGTATAGCTGTGATGAGGTCTGGGAGAAGGGTGTGTCTTCAAGGCTGGGTGTAGGGGGTAGGTACCCCTCCTCTTCATCTTCTAACCTCCAGGCCGCACCTAACAATGATAAACAAAGGCTGGATTTAGACTACTGAAGAAAAAATTGACCAGTCATCTAAACATGAGATGGATGTAATCATGAATTATGAAATCACGCCACTAATGGCTTGATTTTCACTCATTTTAGTACCCCAGGAAATAGCCATCAACAGTGTTTTATTATTATCTCATAATCTTTTATCCCCATTTCATATTGTATATGAAATCCTGATGAACAAAGCATAACTGAAATGATACTGATATATCATAACATACAACTGCCCTATTTTACATTTACTATCAATAATCCAGTCAATGCTTATTTATTTGCCCAAAATGATTGTCAGATGAAATCACAATGCATTTCAATATGTACTTTTTGTGTCAAATTCATGGAGAGAATGGATTTCTACAAAACATTGAATATTCCTCTTCAATGCTTTCATTTTCCTTTCTGGTTCTGTGATCAATAAAGTAAACACAAAAATCAATGAATCAACAAGCCTTGTATGTTCATAACAATGTAATCATTATCAATGTCATCATCATCATCACCATCACTATCACCATTAACATTATCAGCAGTATCACTAGGAGCATCATAACAGTTGTCATCCTTGTTTTCATCATCATCATCATCATCATCATCACCATTACCATCACCGTCACCATCATCATCATCATCATCATCATCATAATCATCACCATCATCACCATCACCATCACCATCACCATCATCATCATCATCACCATTAACATTATCAGCAGTATCACTAGGAGCATCATAACAGTTGTCATCCTTGTTTTCATCATCATCATCATAATCATCACCATCATCACCATCACTGTCACCATCATCATCATCATCATCGTAATCATCACCATCATCACCATCACCGTCACCATCGTCATCGTCATCATCATCACCATCACCATCACCATCACCGTCACCATCATCATCATCATCATCACCGTCACCGTCACCATCACCATCATCATCATCACCATCACCATCATCATCATCACCATCACCATCACCATCACCGTCACCATCATCATCATCGTCACCATCATCATCATCATCATCACCATCATCACCATCACCGTCACCATCATCACCATCACCATCACCATCACCATCATCATCATCACCATCACCATCATCATCATCATCATCACCATCACCATCACCGTCACCATCATCATCATCACCATCACCATCACCGTCACCGTCACCATCATCATCATCATCATCACCATCACCGTCACCATCACCATCATCATCATCATCATCACCATCACCGTCACCATCATCATCATCAACATTATCAGCAGTATCGCGAGGAGCATCATAACAGTTGTCATCCTTGTTGTCATCCTTGTTTTCATCATCATTCTTGCCGACTCTTATATCCCTCTCCCGTTACTAACACAAGAAACTACAAGTGGTTCAGTGCGAAACGAATTTCATCACGGTACAACGCCTTGTTGACTCCTAAATGATATGCAAATCACCCTACTTTTGCAGCTTTCAAGGCCAAACATATTGAATAACAAACGCAATCAGATAAGAAAGATATGCAAGTGGCCCACGCTTCTTGGTGTCTTGTTGCAGAAGGCCTGTCTTCACTATCTCGAGATTGCAAAATATCCAGCTATTTGAACTATCCCGATCGCAAACTATCCAGCTAATTTGCGTCTTCATCAGACCGAAGTAGCAATTAGAAGGATATTTGGTCAGGATTGTCATCACAAGATATCTTGGGATAGTTTGCAAAATATCCTACTATTTGGCAAAATATCCAGCTATTTGTCCCGTGCGTCTTCACTAGACCGAAGATTTGCAATACACGCTAACGCTGAGCAAAATATCTCGAGCTAATTTCTCAAGGTCGAGTTTCAAGTTTCGAGGTCGAATCTCGAGATAGTGAAGACGCAATTTGTTACTTCTGGATTATTTCCCAAATAGCAAGCTATTTGTCAATCTTGAGATATTTGTCAATCTCGAGATGATGAAGACGCGCCTAGCTAGCTAGAGAGCGCACATATATATTAATTGACTGTTTGGAGCCAGAAGGGCATTAACTTTACACAGAGTTAACGTCCTTTTGGCCCCTAAAGAGACGTTATGCTCTGTCCTTGCTAATGATGCGTGATATGAGAGTGGGCAAAGGAATAAATGAACAGCAAGTTGTTGAATACCTCGGTCAAATACGTGTTCTTAATTCAGTATCTGGTATTGTTTCTCTGAATAATTCATTTCTAATGCTCTGCTGATATCAAAGCGAGAAGGCACAGACCATGTTTCCCTACATTCTTGGAAATCTATAAGCTGCGAGTGAGGTAAAATCATGCATTTCTACAAGTTATGCAACCTTTTCCATTAATAAATACCCCCTATGATGAGGAAAAATGATCTTATGCCTTAATTTTTTTTTATGTGCAATGCCTTTTATATGATATGGTATGTTATGGTTTTCATGATAAGAGACATGAAAATAATTTATGGCAAAATCCGATTGCATGTCTGATTTTTAATATCTACAGTACCATAGTGTAATGAATATGTAAGGGGCAAAACATTGGGAAAAGACACACATGTATCACTAGGTTACAGATATCAGCAACAATCCCCCTCCCCCCCCCCCCAATTTTTTTTTTAAATGTGAGGGTGCATATGGTAGACACACTATCAGAGGCACAAACATTTGAGTGCAGAGAGTAAAAGACTAACATTTTCATATCTGTAAAAAAGCATGCAAAGCTAACTGAGAAAAATTGCCACCTACAGACCCAATCCAATAACCTCAAAAGACCA
Organism: Strongylocentrotus droebachiensis; assembly: GCA_035222895.1. NCBI lineage: Eukaryota > Metazoa > Echinodermata > Echinoidea > Camarodonta > Strongylocentrotidae > Strongylocentrotus > Strongylocentrotus droebachiensis. The sequence continues at coordinate 79,247 of JAVYIG010007325.1, forward strand.
CATTTTCTCCATTACTGTTCTTCTAATTAAAGGCAAGAAATGCCATAAAAATGTGCCATCTACCATGAGAATGATGTCATAGGAGCTTCACACTAATACGCAAGAACATTTATCAAGAGCATCTCTATTTCCCTTGTGAGTCGTAACCTTCTTTACAATGACTCTTCACCATCTTGGCCAACGGCTAAAGTCCTTATCGACAATTACTGATGCCATAATTAGACATAAAAGCCTCACGGGTCAATGCAACAGCTGTATATAGCCACCGTTCATTGAATTTTATGTGAGACTTCATCAAACTCTCATTAGCAAATCTGCTTTTAAAAGTTGAAGACAATTCTCAATCGGTGAAAGAAGCAGCACATAATGATGAAAAATATTGAATAGATGTGTGACTGACGGATAAAAATCATTAATCACTATATCAACTAGTTTTAATTCTTCTTAATTGGGGTATTTATGAAGCCAGACACGTCACAGCGTGACCGAAGTTATATAAGCTCATGAAATATTCATCTCTTAATGATGGTTGTGACGGAGGCACGTATAAATAAACCAATTTATAAAACTAAAAAAAAAGGCAAATCATCTCCCGGTAGATTTGATCGCTAAAATTATCCCTATCAAATTGGGTCATTGCCCAGCACTGGAGAATTATTCATGAAGGATTTAGAATGAATTATATGTCTGAGAAAATTTGGTGGGTAAAGTACTGGAATAACATTGGTTTCTCTAAATATGATAAACAATCGCCAGTGATGTGTGATGCTAACTCATTCAATTCTAATCAAACTTTTTTATCGCTTTGCAGTTCTTTCTTTCACGCGATGTCCTTCTTCTTTTGATGACATATTTTCTGCTAGAAACAAAAGACGTATAATACAGTATTCTCCTTTTCGATCTCTTTTCTCTATTTTCTCTATTTTCTCACGCGGGAATACCAGACACAATTACGTATCGTTTTTTCAGCGCCAGAAGGGTGTTTGTTCACAATGTGATAAAGTACAGGAGTTAAAGTCGTTCTGGCACCAAACAGACAATATGATCCATCTCTCATTACCTCCTTGAAGTCATTAATTACACGCATTTGAACAAGCGAACTCTCCCAGCACCCGCTGACATTTGATTTATCGCAGGTCATCGTAACTATTTAACACATTAAGTGTTCACTTTGTGAATCATTGATGAATAGGATAACTCGGTCGCAGATCAAATGGGGCCATGATCGGAAAGGGTGAGATCGCAAATGGAGCATCAACGCATGTTATTAGCATTGATCAGGCCTGATGACACAAACTGAATACCAACTGCAGCACAGTGAATTAGAAATTGACCTACTGAATGTCGATCCAGGTCGCGCAATTGTTGCAAGCATAGTATGTTTAATGAAGACAATGTTCCAAATACATATATTGAGAATCTAGGACAAGTACATTGGATTAAATTTGAAACTTGCATGTGATTGCAGCTTTATGCAACCTTCTGATTATTTCTGAGAATCAGGGACTTTTACATTTGGTTGTTACTTGCATTTTATTGCAACATTCTATGCATATCCAATGAGAATCAAGGACAACTTGAATGCAATTTTTATTTTCTACTAAGAAACAAGAACAAATATATTTGCTTGTAACATACATTTGATTCCTACTCTTGAATTATAATGCCAAATACATACAAAGGCTCTCTGGAAATCAAGAAATAAATGTAGATGTACTTTCAGCATACTTGTTAACCCCCCCCCCCCCCCCCCATTTCAAAAGCTAGCATACTGAAACAAAGTAGAGCGAGGTTATAACATTTCAAAATGAGAATATATATAATGGTGAAAAAATGGGGTTAAGTGATCCCAAGGAGAAAGCCTGGTAATGTGGGCATTTGATGAATCATATCATTAGATCGCTATAACTATCCTCATTACTCTTCTCTAGACTCATAATTACAAAGACGTCTGGGGTAATTTCTAAAACTGACAAAAAATTGACCCCACATAGTCTCAGGAACAGACGGCATTCTTTGAAGAAAATATATTATGTAAGCAATATGTGTGAAAAGAGTGCATCATAGGAGATGTTAATACATTAGTACAGTGAATTAAAAATATTGATGATAATGAAAGTCCTTATGTATCATTACAACAAATAGAAATTGAATTTTTATTTCACATTGTGTCTCAAACAACTTGGTCTCAAATCATGATTACTCCAATGCAGCTCAGGGGTCTATAAATCAAAGCGCACATTTAATGCATTTTCTTTTCAAATCACTGCTAGATGAGCTTGTTCCTCTCCGCACTCTGCAACATATATATATTTCAATGTCAAAACTGCTCTCCAGCCTAATATCTCAGACTGATTGATGCTATACGATAATATAAGACTCGATCGATCGAGAGGAATTTTCATTTTATGATGTTCTAACAAGTGTGAAGTTGAAGTCCATTACTCTCCAAGTTCAAAATGGACGCCAAGTACCCCATCCTGTCTACTCCCGTATTGACTTTTTAATTTCACACAAGGCTGGTCATGTGGACGCGAGGCGACGAAGTGAGGATTAAGTTCCGTTCTCAAACAGTCAACCAGCTTCTTCTTTATCAAGTTCGGAGAAATTATCTGCCCTTGAATGGAGGGGATACCCCTAGAATTAAAGTGTACCAATCATTAAAAAAAATGTTTGTTTTGTCTGTTAGAAGTTAAATGTTGTAACGCTATTTTCAAAATATAAGCATCAAATATTATTCCTGTAAAGACATTTTGCAAGTTTCAATGCACTCTCAATAAAAAATAAAAAATAAACTTATGAGTAGGCTAATTAATAGACACACCCATACGTGTTCTCATAATGACACCTGAATCAGACTTGAGTTCCATGGCTGCAATTTTATGTTATTCTTTTTTTTCTTCATACTCTTTATCTCTTAGCCCCCCCTCCCCCACCCACCCCAAACAAAGCAGATTTGAATTCATACATTCTAGCTGTACACAAATCATTTTTAAGCGATTGGTACACTTTAAAGCTGTCTGTATATAGATACATCAGAGAAACTCATTAATTTCTAGTTTGCAGAGTCGAGGCAGAGACCATGACAATCATGAAAATGAGGCATTCCTGCACACCCTAATGCTGGCCACACCAAACTTGGTCAATTGTGATTGGAGTAGCTCAAAGCAAATAGTCTATATAAGACCGAAGATCCTAACTTTTGAGATGTCGAAAAACATCAAGAAATAAAAGGAGTAATCTATTGTTTGAGAGCTGTTAGATGAAAGAAGCCATTTAAATTCATTTCAGACAATTAATGTGCAAGTACTGAGTAGATAAATACATAACAAAATCTAGGAAAATCAAGCAATATGATATTTATGTTTCTTTGAGTGAGTCAATGTAGGTATTAACTTCATTATATTATTGCAGAAAAGAAAGCAATATCATATATAAAAAATAACCATGACGATAATTAAAACTATAAAATACGTCTATGTATTGGATATAGATTTTGCTCGCTGATTTATCCTAATGAGCCTTCGGAACCTGTTTTGTTACATCCAATACTTATTCAACATTTACAGATTCTTTTCTTTTTCTTTTTAATGTTGTTGTGTGACTGGCCCCTTTAATTGATGAGAAACTCTTGACATCTAATACCATTACCACATAAACGACAGGATTGCGAGGCCACTTGTATAGCTTTTCTCATCCTTATCTGCGACATGTCACCAATTCCTTGCATTATCCAGGGAAAAGTAGCATCTACCTGGGGAGTGTTTCACAAAACTTGTCATCAGTGACAAATGACAGGTTTTGTTATAAGCTACTGAAATCCTCGCTTCTGATTGGTTATCAGAAGATTTGTCACTGATTTTAGTCATTTGTCATTGAAAAAAGGCTTTGTGAAACAGGTCCCTGAACTAGGTTACTTACACGGTGCTATCATAATAGCCGGAGGGATATGTTTCTTGGGTTTCTTCTTGCGAAAGCTCATCTCGTGCCTCGGAGCGAGCCAGCCACAGTCTGAAAAGGCTGGGTGCAAGTTATAATGCTCCGGCATTGAAAGTTTGGCAAGCTAACAGAACCATGTGAGAGCACAAGTGATCACAATCCAAAGACGCTCACTATGAAATTACTGAAATTCACCAAACGCGGTACTAGAAGATGACTTTAATTCCAAATTATTCATTATATGCTACTGCAACACCTTTGCACAAGTCAGATGATATATATAACCTGAATTGCAGAGCGACCATCTTTTGGTTAAGTTTTCCGGTTACATATTCTCTAGGAGGATAACATCAATGGGATCCTGAAGAAACATTAATAATATCACTATACCAGCCTCGTGTTCTCTGCAAGCAATTCCTTTAATTCTGAATGCTGTTCGTTTAGTTCTTCAGATTAATTTGAATGAGAGAGCAAGAAGAAAATGTCAAGAACACATGCTAGACATCATATTCCAAATGCGTAATCACAACTATCCAATATGAGGCAGGTCAAACATGTTCAGTTCAGTGTTTCAGTCATTATATCTTCTCATTTTCAGGAACAGTTATCGGCCACGCCTTGGTGTGGTTATATAAACATGATGATGCAGAGACGACTGGCAACATAATGTACATACTTGACATTGATTGATGGTCATCAGGATCAGTTTTCTGTGCCGTTCCTTTCGATGAGACACTTCACACAATCTAATCAACTTAAAAAATGGAGTTTGCTTGTCCTGTTTCGTGCATGCATCCACTCAATAAACAGAGAATGAGTCGAAAGATGTTTTTCTCCACGTCACAGCTAGGTGCCATTCCATCGTCATGCTGCAGTAATTTTTGTGTCCACTGCTGCCACTCCCAAAATCCTCTGTTTCATCATCGTCATTATAGGCATGGAATTTCATAATGGGGTGATTAAAACATTTATGAATGTTATCACCACGGCAACGCATCAATGACAGCAGGCATTTAAAGCACACACAAAAATGTAATGTGGTGAAAAGATTCCAGCATCAAGAGTGTTAGTTTTGATAACCTAGCTGTGTCGTCATCCCAAGGACATCAGAATTTCACAACAAACTTGCTCATCATTTAAAAAAAAAATCAAGTTGGAAGTCACCCAAATGGATACTGCAATCAATTGCTCTATCGAAGCAGCCGCATGTTCACAAGGCTAGTTGAAGATGATGAATAATTAAACCAATGTAGAGATGGTTCAGCACTTGTTTTACTAGTGAAAGATCCGGGTATCAATAAAAACAAACAGTTTTAATCTTGATCAGGCGTTGTTTGCTTCCTTAATAAGATCACAAGCTTTGTAAAAAATCCAACCGTCAAATGCAAAATGGGAAAAGAGAATGAGAAAAACTAGGAGGCCCCAAAGAAAAATCTCTTGTGTCCCTAGCCAGCAATCTACTGAGAGTATAAACTGTTCAAGAAGCAACCACTTCAAGTCTATGGATCCTTGAATAGTTAAGGCCTGTAAAGTGAAACCGTACAGCTCGGCACAAGGCATCCAACAGGGGTTATGGTATGGATTGGAAAGGGGGGGGGGTGTTACTGGAGACAGGGAGACAGAGGATGAGAGAAGATGGAACGCACGACCCATGAGTGTTGCTCTACTGCGCTTTCGGCTTTTCATCGTGAGGCGCCTCTTTCCCCCAATCCATCACCCAAAACAAACCATTTACGCTCAAGTGGTAGAGAGCATCGTCCTGTAGCGCGTCATCTATCGCTCGTTACGAAAGCCGTCCGACCGTTTTCATTGAGAGCTGATCAAGCACTGGATTCTAAAATAAAAGGAGCGGTTATTTTTAAAATCCTCTCCGTGATCTTTTTTCGTCTTTGGGTTTAATAAAGTGATGGGATGAATAAGTCAAGCATGCCCCTGTTTTCATTGGATGAAATTATGTCTGTGTCATTTATCCTGCATGGGCCGGAGGATCGAGAGAGGGAGAGGGGTTGCCTAGGAGAGTGGTGGTGTTCAGCGGACCATTACTATGATCAGTAGGTTCATTCAAGCATATAACCAATGAATACTGACCATTTGGTCAGAAACGGATTACAAGCAATGATATCTTTATTCAAACATGAGTTTTTTGCTAAATGCAATTATGCAACCATTTCATTGTGGGATATGATAAGATGATGAAGATGCTATAACAATGTAGATGGTGCTGTAGAGGATGAAGGAGCTAGGATAGTGGAGGTATGTGCTCCATCTTAGCACTAAAGATAAAACAAAGAAGTGATGGAGGATAATAAAGGGAACACAACTTCCAAGAATGATGATGATGATGATACATGAGGAGGAGGATTTTAATAAATGAATCCTTCATTTTATATGAAGAATGGAATTCTGGTTAATCAGAAGAAGAAAAAAAAAATGATCTAGAATAAGCTGTAAATGGACAGTCACATTTTATATGAGACATAGAGCAAAATTTAAAATCAGAAATGTTACCCCCCCAAAAAATATAAAAAATCACAAGCGTTCATGCTCATTAAAAAGACAACTCCCCCTGCCCCCCCCCCCCCCCTGGAAGAGGAAACTACAATAATCTATAGCCACAGCAAGACAGGTAAGCCAATAACATAATGCTGGATCATTACACAATTAAAAGCTGAACTTTCTACAGTTGTTACAGAAGTCACTCCATGCTCAAAGTTGCCTCAACATAGTAGCGCCATCTAGTGTTGGGAAATTGCAGTTCTATTCAACTCTCACAGTGCTGTACTACATCTGTTAGGTAGTATAAGACGGACAATTTTTATAGTTTCCCGGCCACAACTAGAGACACTGCACTTTTTCTTTTAAACAGAGCTGAGCAGCATTTTCAGAGAGCTTTTCTTAAACCTGTTATATCAGCTCCTTATACATCACCATTTCTTTCAAAAACATTTAGCACCCATACATTAGTACCCCTGGACCATACATTATGAGCATATCCTACAGCAATAAGAGGAATATTGTACTTCGGATTTGTACTTCACCTCCTGTTGGAAAAAAGTTCATTATTGCTCATTAAATAAAAAGAAAAAATCAATAATATTATTTCACACCCCCATAAAAATACAATTAAGTGTTTGGTAACTGGACAATCTAATGTGATCAGAGTGAAATTTATAATTTTAACAGCAGTGTATAACAAATAAGCAATCGGTTGCTGGAGAGCCACTATTGTGCCACATTTCGTCATGCGCTGGCACTATATTTTCATCATCTTATAATTTGTGTCCGTGCTTCCATAAATATGAACACTTGAAGACGTTGCTCTACAAGCCTGAAGTGTGTCCTCATGCAAGTATTCAGAGCGTAAGATTTCTGTCTGGTAAACATTCTGTCACCGACGATAGTAAACAAACAGGTGGTGACGTAGATGCGCTCTTTTATCTCTTTCATGATTTTTCTCTCTCGTAAACGGTTTCTCGGTATCCATGCATCTCTCTGTTTCTCTTCTCTCTATCACTTTCTTTTCCTCTTAGCCTTTTCTTTAACTCTTCATATCTGTCACTTTTTATTTTATACCCGTGTCTCTCTGTCCCAATGGTGTTGTGTTCATCTCTCTCATTTTCCACAATAGTCTTGTATTCCTATGTTTCTATTTCTATCTCTCTCTTTGATATCTATTTCTGTCCCCTATTCCCTGCCCCCCCCCCCCCTCTCTCTCTCTCTCTGACTTCCTCTCTGATATTACATCTCTTTCTGTCCCTGTGCCTTTCTCTGCCTCTCTTACTACTTGATATACCTTAATCTCATTTACGTCTCTTGTATCTCTCTTCCACTCTGATAATAACATCCATCTTTCTTTCCCTCCATCTCTTTGTCTCTCTCTCTCTCTCTCTCTTCCCACCCCTTCCCCCTCTCTCTATTTCTCTTGCCCCTCCCTCTCTCTCTCTCTTAATTCCCACCCTCCCTTTCTTCCCCCCTCTCTCTCTACTCCTCATTGTCTTTAACGTCACTAGACCTCTCTGTTATCCTCTATCCCTTTGATACTCTATCCCACTTTCTCGGCAGCAGGATATAGACGGGAAATATACACCTCAAAATAATCAGATCTTCGATGATCTACACATCATCCTGGATTACTCTACGCAACATCCAATCCCTTCTATCGGGGACAGAGCTATAAATATTCCTCTCATTTACAAAGTTGATCAGCTGAATGACTGATTGGTGAGTATTTTGGGGTTTGTTTTGGTCTATTTTGGAGGGAAGGATTAAGGGGTCTATTTTGGTTGTGTCATTGTTGTGCTGCTGTCGGTGAATCCCTCCGAGTTCATCAACGATCGCCCTCGATGTTGTATCATAAGGGAGTTATCCAGGGTCCCGTCATGTTTCTTCGATCACGGGATGTTCATGTCCTCTGAACGACCTTTTAAAAACTTACTTCCCAATACAAAATAGAGCACCCACCCTACAGCGTTGTCTGCTGAGAAAGACAGAACTTAAGTAGTTTAAATATTTTACCTCATGCAACGTGAGGTGGCCCTTCTCTACAGGAGTCTTTCCCAATGATTGGAAGTATGCAAAGGTTTTTCCGTTATTCAAAAAAGGCGACATTAACAATATTGGTAATTTTCGTCCAATTTCCATCTTACCTGCAATAAGTAAACTCATTGAAAGGACTGTTCATCAGCAATTGTATGATTATTTAATAGAACATAATATCCTCAGTAAGACGCAGTTCGGGTTCCGGCCAGGTCATTCTACAGCCTCGGCTCTTGGGGCTTTAACAGACAGTTGGTTACACTGCATAGATAAAGGCCTCATTGTAGGGGCTCTTTTTATTGATTTAAGACGAGCTTTTGATACGGTTAATCCAGATATTTTGTTAAATAAGTTAAAGAAAATAGGTTTGAGTTAGTTATCATTAGCTTGGTTTGACTCGTATTTAAATAATAGAAAACAATATGTTGCTATAAAAGATTCTAAATCAACTGATCGCTGACCACAGGGATCTATTTTGGGCCCGCTCCTATTTTTGATTTATATAGATGATATGTCAGAAGTTTTGAAACATGGAAAAATTGTAATGTATGCCGACGACACGACACTTTATGTACCGGTAAGTGGACCCACCTTTTCGGATGTACAAATTAAATTGCAAAGTGATTTTAATGTTATATGTAGATGGATAAAATGTAATAAACTCTATTTGAATGTTGATAAAACCAAATTTATGATCATCGGAAGTAAACAAAGATTAAACCATTTTAAAAATGACAGTATTACATTAAAGTATGAAGATATATGTGTTGAACAATGTAGGATCTTTAAATGTCTAGGTATTATGATCGATGAAAACATATTATGGTCTGATCATGTAGATTATTTATGTAGAAAAGTGTTTGCCGGACTTGCCATGCTTAGAAGAGTTAAACCATATGTAGATGACATTTCATTGAAATTATTATACACATGTCTCATACAATCACAAAATGATTATTGTTGTGAAATTTGGGGAAACAGGTTTTTAAGTCATATAGATAAGATAACTAAACTACAAAAGAGGGCTGCAAGAATGATTTTAAACTGTAATATGTATACCCCATTAAAGGAATTATTTACTCGCATGAAATGGATACCATTTCAAGAGAGGGTTAAGTATTTTAGATGTATATTTGTTTTTAAATGTCTTAACGATTTATCTTCAGACTTTCACAAAGATGTTTTTCAAGAAGTATCAACTCAACATAATTTTTACACACGGCAATGTACTCGTCATGACCTGATTATTGATAAATGTCATACTGAATACCTTAAGAATGCAATAAGTTATGATGGTGCTTCTCTATGGAATAAATTACCTTCTAATATTAAGCAGATAAGTAATGTAAAGACCTTCAAATTGGCACTTAAGAAATATTTTTTCCACCTTGCTGTTGAATCAGGATAGGTTTTGAGGAACACCTTTTTTAAATTATTTTTGACTGCTAGTCTGCCTCTATTTTTCTTTAAGCTCTCTCTCTCGCTTCTTTTACTTAATCCTTTACTCTCTTAGCAAGTGATCTACTTATAATAGCATTCATCATAATTGACACTGATTAATATGTTTGATATTGTATATTTATTTTCAATATGTAATACTGTTCTATTAATGTATTCATACCTAATTGTTTGTTTTATCTTTTTAATTGTATATACATGTTTTACAGGGCCTCATGGAAGACCAACTTGTTGTTGAATGGGCTACCCTGGTGAAATATAAATAAATAAAATAAATAAAAAATGTAGACACAAAATTTCAGTAAAGTTTTTCATTTCAGGTTCTATAGAAGAGTACTTTTCAAAGAGAATAAGCTATCTGTTACTCCAATACCATCTATTTGGAATACATCACAATTGGAAATTTGGAAAGGTATATCTCATTTACAACACAACTCTATAGTCTATCACAATATGTTTTGGAAAAAGTAGGCCAGGTTATATTATAGCCTCTATGAAAGCAAACTTTATGCTTATCACTTCCAAGATCTTTGTAAGGAACAATATTCCACATGTATCAAAAATCCCCTCACAAAAAAAATAAAATAAAAGATGTTAATTTCACTTTCGTCAACAACTCTCATACAGCATCTCATATTGATCCACAGCTCCATCAATTCATGAATCGATCGGGCAGAAATTCTCCGCTTTTTGAAGTAATATTTCCATGGGGTAGGGGGAGGGGGAGGGGGAGATGCTTTCCCGTAGATAAAGCATTTCACCTCACAACCCTCTTCAGAATCATTGATTTCACTTGCAATTTGGCTCAAGAGTTATTACCCAAAACAAATATTATGGTCATTAACACAGATTCACAAGTGTTGGTAAATACTGTGTGCTGTCATAAAATATACTTCTGTTCCATATCTCTCTCTCTTTCCTCGCTTCTACCCACTCTAGAATATATTGATTTATATACTTGCTCGGTTTATGATGTGTGAAAATGAAACGTGTTTTGTTGTAAGCACGTGTTTTCGCAGGTGTATTTTGATATACTATTCCACATCTAGTTCTGTAACTGTTTTTGTTGTGATGTTTGAAAGTGTATATCTATTTTTCTTTTTAAAGGTTTTGTCCTTGCAGTTTGTATTTGTTTTGTCGGTTCCAATTCTCTTTTAACACAGAAAAACAGGGAGCAATGTTCATTTTACTACCAAATTTACAATATAAAAGACATTCAAAAAAAGATTTGATTGTGGTCTTAAATATACAAGCTTTCAATGTTGTCTTAATAAAATAAAACATAATTCTTTTTGTCTGATGAATATTAGTATAATGAATTAAGATAGATATATTTGTATTCCACATGATAAAATCTATGCACCATTCATTCAATCTGTCTAACCCATCATCAAGCATGCATGCTGGCAAGTCCTAATTACATCAATCAACTAACTAATCATGTCATCAACCATACCATTAACCAAATAATTACTTAATTCAATAATCAAGCAGTTGATTCATCAATCAATTCTTCCATCCATCTATCCATCCATCCACCCATCCATCCACCCATCCATCCATCTAACTATCCATCCATATATGCATCACTTCTTCCATCCATCCACCCATCCATCCATCCATCCATCTATGCATCACTTCTTCCATCCATCTATCTATTCATCCATCTATCCACCAATCAATACATTCATCCATCCGTACATCAATGTAATCATTTATCCATTCATTCAGTTATCCTTCCATCATATAACAACATTCTTTCAAACACATGCCTGCAAATAAAACACATTATTAAAGCATAACATACATAATATAAGTAAATAATCTTAAATGTTACAGAATTGTTCCAATAAAATTGCACATCAGAAAATTTAAACTGAATGAGTTATTCTAACTGAATCAACTTTTTTCTGGATTATTCAAACTGAATGATTCAATATTCTAATAAAATCACAATAATCCAATAATATCACATATAAAAATATAAATTGCCCTGCCAACAAAATAATAAATGGAAAATAGTATTCAGTAAAATGCATGTATATTTGATTTCATTTCCATGGCAACAGCTTAATGCAATATGATTAATATCAGGAATGGAAGCTGGGGAAGTTTCTTGTTACTAAAAATAAAGGAATGTTGGCACATGCTTAAAGATCTCACAGTGAATGTATTTTGCAAGATACGCAGAAAATGAAGTGATAGTCAATTTCAATTATGGTTAATTACAACTCCTGGGATTTTTAATTTGGCTTTTAAAAATCCCTATGAGTGTCTTAAAATAGGTGTTTGCCGGTGCTAATGCTATAGAATTTACGTTTTCATGTGCTGAAATCTCCAAATTTAAATGACGTGGTTGTCAGTTACTGGTAAGTCATTGGAGGTGATTCAATTTCCTTTCACTATGCATTTTGACCTGTGATATCTTGGGCTTAAAGGTAGTAATAACAGGGTACAAAGGTACTGATGTGCAATTAAGCTTGAAGTAAAAATGAGAACACAAATTTTGAATGTACGGCTATGTTTACCCAGTAGTTTTTTTTTCATTTCATTTTTTTCTTCAGTATCCTTGATGATGATCCTTTTATATGACAGATTAATGACCGTCATTGCCAGAAAAATAAAAACTGAACCCATAAATAGCATCTGTTTGGCAAGCAATTTGAGGTACTTAGCCAACATTTGGTTGATTAACACTAAATCACTATCATGACTTGCTTACATGCGACTGTCAGCTTCTTGCACTACCTCACATTATAGAACCCTGAAAGTGTATAGAAATCCGCTTGTATCGTTCTCTTGTGCATTTACACTGGGTGGTCTTTATAGGCAGGTTTCCTTGAATCAACCACTAGTCCCTCATAGAACAGCAACCTGCCTATAAAGACCATCCATCTATGTATTTACAATTGGAGTGGTCTTTATAAGCAGGTTTCCTTTAACTAAACTCTAGTCACTTAGAAAAGCAGCCTGCCTTTAAAGACCATCCGCTTGTGCATTTACACTTGAAGTGGCCTTTATAAGCAGGTTCCCTTGAACTAACCTGTGGTCACTGAAAGATTGGTGTCGCTCACTTCCTGGAGTAGCCTCCGATTCTTCCCCAGCACCTTCTTCAGCGCGATGAGCCATCTCTCGTGGGCACCCCGTAACCGTGGCGACCGACTCCCCCGGTTGGAGGTAGGCTCCCCCTTGTTGTTGTTCCCACTCCTCATCCCGTTGCGGATCCCCAGCTTTGATGAGTAGTGGTGGTGTCCGATAGAATCGGTTGGAATACGCCCTCTATAGTTGCTTTTCGAAACAGTTCAAGCTCTCCTATCATATACAAAGCTTCCTGGTATGTCACGTCACAAGTCACTGCTGCAAATCTATGAACATTAAATAAAAAGTGAACTGAGAATTGAGCATCGATCTACCGGTATAAAAATGTCTTCCCCATCTCAAGCTTCTCGCTTTCTTGCTCCTACATAACAAAACAACAACATGATATTACACTCTCATTTACAAGAGAGAGCACAATTTCAAGTTCCTTGTAAAAATCAACAAAATCAATAACAGAGCATGAAGGTGAGTTTCAACGAAAAAACAACATGTCATTTTAATTGCAACAGAACTGTTTACTAATTTAATGAATACTGCTTGCATAAGTTTCTCTAGTCAACCCCAGAACTTGCCAGAGGTCTGTCTGACATTACAATGAATGTACGCAAGGTGAATTCCATCGACAGAGATGCCATTATACATAGTAGGTGAATTAAAGTTAGTAAATAGGGGTTCTGGAGAAGAAAATGTATAAAAAGAAACACATTAGTAAAGTTTATTCTCTGAAATAAATTCACTGTCTGCATATAGGTACAGATGACATTATTCAAATGAGGCACCTCTTACGATGGTCATAATTCAATTCAAAAATTCAATTCAATTCAATTAAAAAAAAAAAAATAAATAAATAAATAAAATAAAAATAATGTAATGACAAAGCAAACAAAGGTAACATTAACAATCCTAGCCATACTTATAATCATATTAACGCTATAAGACGCACGCAGCAAGCCAGCTGGTAGACTCAGAAGCAAACCTGCCAGGTGGTTTTCCATATTTTCGAAAGACCTAGTACCGCTATCCAGCTCTCTAACAATAATAACAGGCATCTAGCTCCCAGGCAAGTCGATCGGGGCTAATTAATTGTCTTGACAGCCCTCAACATTTCAAGAAGAATCGATTGGCAGGGCAATTCAATATTGATAGGTCGCTAGGAGAATCTCTCCCTACCCATGTTCAGATTGAGAGAGGGTCCCTAGCTATATATGCCACGTTTTGAACATCGAGGGTTGGAACGTCTAGAAAGCAAATTTGATTCAGTCTCGTCTTCTTTGGCTCTCTTACACAATAGGAAAATTTGTACAAATGAAAAAAACAAACACAATGACCACAGACTGTAATCACAGGAGACGTATTGCATTATGTAGAAGAAAAAAACAACGTAAAAATTAACTTGTTTGGAAAGGAAGAAAGAGCAAGTCAAACATGATTTGTAATTGTTTTGAGTTCGTATGCAGTACAATTTGTGCTGACAACTCTGTTTTACTGTATACATGACATTGTTCTAATGATGTACTGGTATAATAACTTTCACAAAAGAACAATTCAGCTATTTAAAGGTCATTCATGTGATAATTTTCACGCCTATAAAACAGTAGCTTAGTTATTATCTTTATGGCCTAGTGTTCTGTCTGGGGAATTAAAGCTCTATGTTTTGAACAGTTGCCTGTCATGTCAAAAAGTAAATTGAGTCACAGTCGTGCAGGAAGGGGGAATGTTTTACCAAGAAAAGAATAATGTATCGTCTTGGAAAGAAGGGAAAGCAAACTGAATGAGGTCATGTTTTTTTGTAAGATATAAAAGGAAAGCTGTCACATAGAATTGATCACAATTGAAATTCTCCAACATTTATGAATACAATGACAACACGTGCAATTTCATAGCCATTTCAAAGAAAGGTTGGGGTAAAAAGATAAGGAGAACATGCATGTAGTATCAAGAAAAAGAATTATTATTTTGAATTGGCAACTAAATTGAAGCTGACATTACTGGCATAAATGACTCCCAATTGTTAAGGAAGGATGGAGGGGGGCTGATGAGGAGAAATTCTATGAAAGCCATTACTACCGGTACTTAGTATATCTTCAGCCATTTGAAACAAGTTCAAAGGATTTTTAGATCAAGAGTGACAGTATTTTGCTTAGTTCTCATCACAATGGATAATGAGTGTTGTCAGATGGTGATTTTCGAGCTGACATCTTGCATTTCCTCAAAACCAACTTGAGCTGGGTTGGTAATGACAATGATACTCCTAGCGACCGATCTTCGTGAAGACTTTCAGACGACGAGAAATTGTATAGAGAAATGTTGCATAAGGGAACGCATAAGATAACCGCATAGAAGAGGAACATACACAATTAAAGGATAGATAATCGCACAGAACTAGAATTGTCTTAAATGCATTTTTTGTGTGATTCTGTTAGTGATTCATTGACCTATACTAATGAAGTATTGTCACTAAACATCAAGCACTAACATTAACAATACCCCCCTCCATGACAATACCCTATTCAGTGTTCACACATGCGATAGACCCTGATTCTTTAAAGCGTTTTCCCTCAAAAGCAAGTCACAACCTTCCACAACATTCTACAATCATAGGACATTCACACAAGAAAGAATATGGTATTGTATGACAAACAATAATGTAGGCTAACACAGGTAAAGATTTGCTAGTCTGAAGGGGGATGGGATAGTTAATTACTTCCTCAGTTTCACCAAGATTCCACAATCTTGCTCTTTTATGGCTTCGTTTAAGAGTGAGGCTCAGGGAGAAGATGAGGATATCCACGGACAAAGATGAAATTCAGGAAAGAAATCAAGAAAGATGGAAATGGAAAAATGGAGGAATATAGGTAAAGAAACAAGAGATCACGAAAGCATGATGAGAAAGCTAGGCTTAAGATGAGAGGAGAAAAACTGATAGAAAAGCCATGATGATCAGATGACAATGATGATGATGATGACGATGATGGTGATGATGAGGATGATGGTGATGATGTTGATGGTGATTATGATCATAATGATCGAGCAGAGGTATATACAACAAACAAAACAACAAACAAATAGAAAGAATGAAAAATAGGGAAAACAGCTAGCTAGCTTTCATTTTCTTATATCTTTAGTGTGTCAAATCATCACAAAATATTATATAAAACATACACAAACTATTTTTTGATATTGAAGTGGACAACATCATGAATAATTAGTACTTGCTGAAGTAGAAATACAGGCATTAAGGCAGAACTAATATTCCATCAGCTTCAAGCACGTCAGACAGTTCAGAAATTGCCTCTTGACTAACATCTCCACAACCGCGTAAAGACAAGGTGGATTCTGGGAAGGGTTCACTGGACGTTTGAGAGGCTATTTTATGACAACGACGACAACGTTTCTTCCAAGCTGTTGCACTCTATGATGTGATTAGCTGGAAACTAGTTCACTCTGAGGGGTCGTATATTGTCATACACAAGAGGAAAGGAATATAAGTCATGATTTAATAGCTTCTGTTGCTTGAAATCACAGGCTATTACTTGAAAAAGCAATTTATGACTGATCAACAATACATTATTTAGTGACTCATTGTATTTGCTTTCAAAGAACAAAAGTCAGTTTCACAGTAACATAGCTTTTAAATGTTCAGCACCTTTGAAAGAATTTTATCAGAAACATGTCACATAAGTGGCGTATCATATCCTCCTCATCATCATAACCAATGGACACTTTAATTTATTTCATGTTCGGACGTAATACATGTTGCTCGAAAAGTTCACATGGTCCATTCAGTAATTTAAATACATACTGAGAAATAAGACATCATTTCAGGGGGTTTCATACAAAGGTCAAAATTCTGAAATAAATGTGACATGATTCAAACAAAAATACTAAAGACAATATGAATTTAAATGACTCTCAGGAAAGAAACGTAAAAAGGGTTCCGAGTCTACGTTTGTATTTTTCATCGCTCATTCCGACATTCATCCATCTGTATGTGGACTGAAGAAGCCATGTTAGAAGGAAATTTGATAAAAGTTATTAGAAAAGAATATCAAACCCTGAGGAAGAAGTGAGCTCCGGAGGCTGTAAACGTCTTCCATCCAGCATCATCCCAATTATTCTGCGATAATTACCACAACAGCGCCGATCTCAAAGCATCTTGAGGGTTTGTTTTCCATTCATATCCTAGACTTCCTGCGTACCACAGAGACGAACAGACGCAGGCGGTATATGTCCCGCAGAGAACATTGCTTGATACGGTATTACTTCATCGCAGAGCAGGGACCCGTTTCACAAAACTTGTCATATCAGTGACAAATCACAGTTTTTGTTAATAAGCTAGAGAAATCCTTGCTTCTGATTGGTTATCAGCAGATTTGTCACTGAAAAAATGCTTTGTGAAACAGGGCCCTGAGCTATACCAAGCATCGGTAACAGGAGAAAGATCGGAAGCAGACAGATGCTTGCATGTACTGCTTATCTAACGGAATGCATGGGTTCCTGATATCACATAAATAATATCTACTCTTTCAACAAATCTTTCAGTTTATGTTTGTCCCCTTTTATCTTTTGTTACATACTGTGAAGCATTTTTGCAGGGAAATAATTAATAACTTGTTTGGATTGTACGCACGATCGAGCCCCATGTTACAATGTTAAAATTTGGGGGTTCCAAATATTCTTCTAAAACTCATCATATATTTTCGTACTCATAAAGATTGGAAAACTTGTTCTGTAATTCAAACATGGTGTCAAAAGGAACGCTGGTTCCTGGGGAGGGAGGGTGCTGAAGAGAGAGAGAGAGAGAGAGAGAGAGAGAGAGAGAGAGAGAGAGAGAGAGAGAGAGAGAGGGGGGGGGGGTCGCCTTCCTCAAACCATCACAGCCCAAATAAGAGATCAACTTTAATCTGATGGAATGAAGTTCCCTTGAAACGATTTCAGCACTTTCAAAATGGGTCAGACTTTCCTGGGTGTGTTCACATGTTAACAGTTATTCAAAGGAAGGAAAAGATCAAATGGGGCAAGGTTTAACCAGGGTAGTGTTAACAATACCTTGGTAGAATAAGCACACTGATATCATTCCAATAACAGACAAAATGCAAGGGTTACATTTAAAACTAACTCCAATCTACAAAAGTGCCTCATTAGCAAATTAAGAAAAAATAACTCTATGTGTGGCTTCTATAAATATCCATCTTAACAAATAATGATGAATTAAACATCCTGAAATAGACTGAAGCTTTGACTGCCAATGAAATAGCACACATCTTTGTAGATCACAAAGTACACTTTAAAAGAGAGAAAAAAAAAAAATGTTTTTTTGTTTTAGGATTTAATTGTTTAGTACAATAACTAATCATAGTTATCTCATATATTATCATATATGAATGGTATGATAATGAACAATAGCAATTCTAAAACTGCTTTTTCGCTTGACACAAAGCACTGTGATCTGTTATCCCTTGATCAGTATGGGAATTAAATACAATTCACCAAACATTATTGATAAGTATTTCAGATTCGTTTGAAGATCAATGACTGAGATTAGCAGCCATAAATAGCTCCCATTCACAATCAACAACATGTATTGCCAATTTGCTTGAAGTTGGAGCAGGGATTTGATCCGATCACCCTTGATGTTGCTAAATCGAGAAGGCAAGAGAGACAGATTGGGAAGGACATATATGGTTTCCTTTGTAAGATTGGTCTTAAGATGTGTATGTAAGATAGACCATCTTGAAGTCATCTTGGCTCAATCTTGGCTCAAGATTTGTTCCGAGATTGCTCCCTTGTGAAAGAAATTTGAAGGGGATTTGTCATTCGGAAAGGAAATTCCAACTAAACCCCTCCCTCTCCGCCACCCCACCCTGAATATTTTTATCACATAAATTCCATGCCTTATAATAGTTCTGCATGATAATAATGACTTCATTTCATAGGTCCATGGTTAAAATGACAAGGTAACATTTAACAACAATCATACTTTTATTTGTCAATAGTATTATCACTTTTATTATAATTATTATGAATATTTATGATTATTATTATAATAAAGACAGATAAGAATATTCATACTACTATCTACAATAACAATGGACATGAAAGTCATACTAATCAAGCTTCGTTTCATTTACCCTACATTGCATGGTCTATAGCTGGCAAGCACTAACACAACTGCTATGAACCTTTATGGTACAGATACAAAGTATTTAAACAAAAATCAGTTCACACAGTAGTCTAATGGGATCAGGGCAATTATGTATGCGGTGGGTGAAGTTGAACATGTGCTTTAGAGATTTCTAATGAGGAACAAATGAGGAGTTAAGAAGATACGTCACAAGCATGATAATGGATTAGAGATTAGAAGATCACAAGAGGATAGTATGTGAACATCAGACAGAAATAGACACAGAGAATATCAGAAGTAGAGAAACACATATGCACACACATGTAGAGACAGAGAAAGGGATGGAGAAAGGGAGAGAGAGAGAGATGGGGGAAGAGAATTTAATTAATTCATACTTGGCAAGAGTGATATCATTTCTATACATAGATTCAAAATATATATCCCTATTATAGCTGAGAATATGTAAAAATAAAAATAATTCAAATTTATCACAAAAAAGACCAAAACTACATGTACCATTTTTAAAATGATATAATTATGAAGGAAAATGAGTGAAGGGGAGGGGGGGGGGGGGGGGAGGCCAGGGGAGGGATGAAGAAAGGGAGACAGACAGACAGAGACAAGTTACTCCCAGGACAGATAGAAGGCAACAAACTTGGCATTCATGGATTGGAAAGAACTTTCATGCTGGCACAGCAGCACTTTAGCGACAAGGTC
Source organism: Strongylocentrotus droebachiensis (assembly GCA_035222895.1). Classification (NCBI taxonomy): domain Eukaryota; kingdom Metazoa; phylum Echinodermata; class Echinoidea; order Camarodonta; family Strongylocentrotidae; genus Strongylocentrotus; species Strongylocentrotus droebachiensis. The sequence goes on from JAVYIG010007325.1 coordinate 99,120, forward strand.
AGAAATAGCTCGAAAGGAAAAAGAAAGGACACAGCGCTAAATGTAAAATCAGATAAACATTTTCTCCTTCTCACAGAGAAGGATGTGGTAATTTGAAGAATGATTCATTACGTATGTGCTGGATGTATTTTTAACAAGTTGAGGGGGACAGATCTTGCTCAATTTTAGAAAGCATACGAAAATGAAACTGCTTCCACACGAGTTATTCAAAATATAATCCTTGCATTTGAATTGAAATTCTAGAAATAGAAATGTTTGTTGATTACTCTTTTTGTGCGTCACAAAAAGAAGTGGGTTTAATTTCAGGTAACACACTTTCTTGATTAGCTAGAGGTTTCTGTTTTTAGCAATGGTAATTGTTAACGAGATACAAAGTCAATGACAAAATCTCCAATATGCATAAATAAAGAATATTACAACTGTCTACATCTATCTTTCTTTTCTGACTTAGTTAGCAATAATGATACCGCTATGACTTATATTTCATTATTCAATGTGTAATGATCACAATTCCTTATGTATTTTGTACAAAAAAGTATAGGAAGAAATATACAACATAGTGGTTATTAGTAGAAGTAGTAAAAATAGAAGAAGCAGTAATAATAGTAGTAGCAGTAGTAGAAGTAGTAGTGGTAGCAGCAGAAATAGTTGTAGTAGTATAAGTAGTAGTAGTAAAAGTAGTAGTAACAGTAGTAGAAGTAAAAGTAGTAGTAAAAGTAGTAGTAAAAGTAGTAGTAATAGTAGTAATAGTAGTAGTAGTAGTAGTAGTAGTAGTAGTAGTAGTAGTAGTAGTAGTAGTAGTAGTAGTAGTAGGAGTAGTAATAGTTATTGTTTTTGTAGTTGTGCTGAAACCTTTGCAAGACTGGTGGTAGTGTACTTTAAGTACTTAGCTGACTTAATAATGATAATAAAGAAGTTGTAGCAGCAGAAGAAACAAATACATCTCCTTAATCCACTAATTGAATACAGTTATGATAATAAAAAACTCACCTTCTCATTCAAGCCCTCTCAAAATATCACTGTAGTATTATTCCATGATTTAATATTCCACCACAAGACACAATGATGTCAAATAGCATCCAACTATGTCCTCTTTATATATCTTCCTCGATCCTTGAACAACTTATCCAGAATCCAGAAAGGCACTTCATACAAGCTTCTCCAAGAACGGCTAATCAGTTTTTGAACAAGTCCATTTCAACGTTGATCAAGCTTCACTAACAATGGTCACAGCTAACCGATCAATGAATTCACAGGGCATCTACTTCAACAACAAAGGCAGCGTGGGAATGGAGGAAAAAGAACGATAACAATTGAATCATCTGAAGGTCGGGTAATCCTGATATCGTGAAGAATACTAGTCAGAATGAAATAAATTTCCTGTGAGGATATCAAGCGGTCACCTGCCGGCACACATGATAATAGTTACCCTAGACATGCATTTCTAATGCTCATTGCGGCTTTCAGAGGAAACGCTTATACACACATAATCACCCGAACATGATTACCTTATGTTGTTCACTTTAAAATAAGCATATAAAAAATAGAAAATGAAGAATGATGGTGCAAAGAAAATGTTTGCAGAAAGTCCAATCACCGCGTGTTACTTCAAAAAAAGTTTTTTGGTCGAGAGTACATCCATCCATGTGCGATGGAGTCAAGCTACTATCTGACTGATGAGGCTGGCAATGCGAGGTAGCCAGGATGAGCGCTGATTGGTTGGTTGGTTTGTGTGTGTTGCTTGTGTGTAGTGAATGAGCATGTACGTGCGTGCGTATGTATGTTTATGAGCGTGGGTGGAGGATAAGGAAGGACTCATACTCAGATGACTTCTCTCTCTCTCTCTCTCTTCCATACTCGGTTTAATTTATCCCTCACCTTTTTTCCTTCTCTCTCTCTCTCTCTCTCTCTCTCTGTCTGTCTCACCGAATCTTCCACATTGTATTTTCCCTCTCAATCTACATCTTGAACTATCTATTTCTCTCTCTCTACCTTTCTGTCTGCCCATCTCTGTCTCTCTCACACACACATCCTCCCACTCAAACTTTCTCTCCACTCTGGTTCCCCCCCCCTCTCTCTCTCTCTCTCTCTCTCTCCCCCTCTCTCTCTCTCTCTCTCTCTCTCTCTCTCTCTCCCCCTCTCTCTCTCTCTCTCACTCTCTCTCTCTCTCACTGATATCACATGTCTTCAATTTACAGTTCCTTATCCATCTTGTGGTCTCTTTCACCATCTCCATCTCTATATATCTCTCTTTCTCTCTCTATCTCTCTCTCTCTCTCTCTCTCTCATCCTCTCCCCATAACCCCCTCTCTCATTTTCTTTCATCTTCCTCCCTATCTCTCCCCCTCTATCTTCCGTTCCCTCGATCTCTCTTACTCTTTCTCTCCCTTTCCGAAACCAAAGTCAATTCAGAGTCATTATCAAAAGCACAATTCTCATTTTCTCTTTCTACATCTTCAAGCCTAATCCTTTTCTCCCTGGGGAATGGATACATCGATGCACATCTTCAAATTTCAATCTTCTGTGGTTATGTTTAAGCCTTCCAGGGTATCATTAATCTCAGTTTAACATTCTGCACAATGTATAATAACTGCTCATAGCAGGTGCACTACTTCAAGCACTTGACTTTCCCATTCAATCCATCCTCTTCTCATCATCATATTCATTGTTTTGGCTTATCATTATGCATATTTGTACATTATACATTAAAAAAGCATTCTCTATACTCTTCTATGCACAGTCTTGGATTAGAGATGCGTATGAGCTATCAATGATGCCATACCAATGGGAAATGCGTAGCTGAGCATTTTCTTCAACACGATTTTGGTTCTTTCATCACTTGTCCCCGCCCCTCTCTCTCTCTCTCTCTCTCTCTCTCTCTGTTGCTTGTCTCAGTATCTGCTATCTACATTTTAGTCCTATCACTCACATTCTCTTTTTCTCTATCTCCTCAACCTCTCTGTCTCTCTATCTATATCTATCTCGCAGTAGCACTCTCTTTCTCTCTCTCTCTTTTTCCATCTCTCAATATTTCTCTCTTTCTACTCTTGTCAATCTCTCACTGTCTATCCTTTTTCAACCTCTCTCTCTCTCTCTCTCTCTCTCTGTGTCTGTCTGTCTGTCTGTCTCTGTCTGTCTCTCCCTTCCTCCCTCCCTCCCCCGCTCTCCCAATCTTTCCTACTGCCTCTCCCTTTCTTTCTTCTTCACACCAGACAAGAAAGTGTTAAATCAAGAATGATAAATTGTGCTAAAAGGCTTGGGAAACAACAAAACTGTTTTTTTTCTGACAGCATTAGCAGTGACAAGCTAGCAACGGGCCCATTCACACAAAGTCTTTTTTTATACATGCAACTTTACACACATTATTTCTGCATTATATCCATACTTTACCGTTTTAGCCATCAAGCAATGACTATTTCAAGTACCGGTAAAACATCTAGATGCACTTTGTTTATATCAAAGTATATCAAAGGATAAGCTTGCAATAAATTTTATTACCCCTCATTTTTTCTCGGAATTAAAAATATTATTCAACTGAATTCTCTTCAAATACAATCTTAATGTGCATTACATCTCTCGTGCAAAGAGGACTGCAAGATATTGTCTGCTAATTAGAGCGGAGGGGGGTTGTATCAATTCTATTGAACCTGTAGAAATTCATATGGATATTAAATGATCTTCTAGCTTTTAACAGGTCATTAATACACATTATCACAAAGCATTTAAATATGAGTTTGCACAGACTGCACGGCGTTAACACTGGTAATATAAATGACACAACTCTACTTCGTACTTGTGCCAGTGTATATTTACATTTTTAACATCTCGGGTGCGAACAGACCCTGCTCTCTCTCTCTCTCTCTCTCTCTCTCTCTCCATCTGACCAGATTGCTAGCTGGATGAGGATCGAGACAGCCGCTTATATTTATGACACCATTTTGTATCAATACAACTCATATTGGACAGCACTGAACTACATTTTTTGACAGCTTTCTCACTTAATGGAAAGATGACAGATAGCACATGGATGTCGTGAAGAAAAAGTTGGATGAACTCCGATTGAGGTGGAAATGGATGGCCGGGCCTTTTTCCCCCAGATATATATGATTATGTACATCCAAAATGACTTGAAAATGTCTTCAGTCTTGAAAGTAGCGCTTAAGGCCTTTCATACTTTACAATAGCAGCAGACAAGTCAGATCGCACAATCATGTATGAAGTGGTAACAAGTGTAATACACTTCCCATTTCTGAATTTTATAACTCAGAGCTGATAGCGAATATGCATAGTACCATTGTTTTGCGCCATTCATTGCCATCCATTTGAACGAGAAAAAAACTGCGGCTGTATTTATTGCAGAGGTAAACAAGCCTTTTATTTTATTTTATTTGGGGTGAACACTTTAGTTATCATTCTGACCCATGACTATCCGTATGTGAACAAGGTCTGGAAAAGATATGCCACTGTAATATAAAACACCTAACTGATAATGGTATCCTCTTTATGTAACCTGTGATCGCCAGGACTTGTATGCCATTAGATCATATAAGCACAGAAAGCTATATGTCTAATCACCTGCTCAGAGCTAAAAGGGCGTTAACTCCATGTTAAACTCTACTAGATAATGCCCTTCTGGCTCCAAAC